>JAABOM020012112.1:0-19430 GCA_011800125.2 Solanum clarkiae | reverse complement strand
TTTATTACTTATATATTATTATTATTATTTATTATTATTATTATTATTATTATTATTATTATTATTATTATTACTATTAATTTATTAGTATCGTATTATAATCTTATTTTTTTTTATCAACTCTTAACTTGAAGTAATAATTTTAATATGTTCAAATGTTTTTTAATATAATAATTTTAGCATATTATGTATTTTCTTTATATAAAGTTATTATTTTATAAAATATTGTATATTTTCGTTGATGTGTAAATTGTGGTATTTAATTAGATGATAATCTATTTAATTTTCCTCCAATTTATTCAAATGATATCCTTTTTTATCCAATTTATTTCAGTTTTAGTCAAATCCTTTACAATTTCTTTGAATTTTAGCTTAATTAGATTAATTTATGGCCCAATTTTAAATACCTAAAACAATTCCATTTAAACCCAAATCTAAATGACCCCCAATTTCTTGATAATTAATCCCGTCTATTCATCTCATTCATGATGAACGATCGAGATTAAAATTAATTTCTTTTCCTTTTTGACTTAACACCGAATCCCCCCCCCCAAATCATTCTTCTCTCTCAACCCTCTTCTGCTCTCTAACAAATGACCTCTTTTCTCCTTCTCCGTCTCCTTTTTCGGTGAAATGCCTTGAGATAGCCGCTAATGAGACCCCAAATCAGTCACCCTCTCTTCTCTTATCTCCTTGCTAGACTAGCCACCAACGACCCCTTAACTCCACCAACAACCCCCTTGCCTTCACAGACAAAATCTCCATCGCCACCAACCCTGTCGCTTCAAACTCCACTGCCAGATGACCTCCATCTTGCCTTCCCACCAAAAAATAACAACCAAAACTCTATCTCTCCCCTCTCAACTCTATTGCCCTCCCTCACCATCGACGAGAGGCACTGGAAAATTTCAATGGCCATGTCGGCATCCCCTTAACCTCATAAAACTTCCATTTCCTTTCCTCTCATCTGCCAAAAAACTCCCAAGCACCATCTTCCTCTTCTCTTTTGCCACCATTAGAGACCACCATGCACCCAGCAACCCGCCATCTCCTTTCTCCCTCCTCTCTGTTCTCTCCTTTCTCTCCCTTTCCCCTCTCTCCCCCGTTGCCTATAACCTCCATCACGACCTTCTGCCTCAATGCAACACCACCCCTTCCTCTTCACTGCCTTGCCACTGCAACTATCCGACAAGACGTTTGCTGGCAAGAACCCTCAACTCCCACGAAGTCCCAACTCCTGTCAAGACAGCCTAAAGGCAGCACATGTGACATTTTCCACTTTTAGTTATAAAATAGTTTACTGAACAAACATGTATCATTGTACCAAGATTCTCCAGACACATATAGTGTGACTTGTTCTCTATTTAAAACCGGTGTGTTATTGTGTACTACATTTGTAATTGTTGGATGAGTTGTATTGTGATAGACATTCCACCATGCTTAACAAAAGTAATGAAACAACCAGAAGCTAGTATGCATAAAGGTTTGACTCGATTTGCAATTATAACTTCAGTTTATCTGTTCGTGAAATGTCTTGGTACTTCTCCTCTAGGATGGTTGAATTTAGCATCCCACCTCTTTAAGTTCATTAGTTTTAAGTTCCATAGACACATATAATTTGCTTATAATTTTTCTTTGTTACAACTTTTGTGATCTGTATGCATATGTTATGAATTTTGTTTAGCTTGTTGATTGTTAATATATCATTTTTTGAATATGAATATCTCATCTCAATCTAAATTGGCTTCGAAATTGCAGGGTTTTTCTTATTAATTATGATATAGGCATACTTTATTCTCTTGATTAATTAGGATGTTATTTTGGATTAGGTAACTGATATGTTTAGGTTAATTGTAGTTAATTTTTTGATGCTTCGATTGGTGTGCTTGATTTTGAGAAGTATCTATGCTATCATAGATATGATTTTTCTTTAGTTCTACTTTATTTGTGTTGAGTCTTGAACAAATTTGTAATGACCCTGAAGGTCATTTTTGACATTTCTGACCAACTTAATATTTTTTTCTTTCTGAAAATTGTCTTGAGTCATTTTTGGTCAAGTCTAAAGTTAGATTTTTGAAAATCTTATAAAAAGCTTGAGTTTTACAAAAGAAAGAGTTTTCAATGGTTTAAAGTTAGAAACTTTTATTTTCTGGTCATTTTGAGTTTTCACTGTCGGATTGCGATTCTGTCAATTTCATCAGCTCCAGAATGCCGAATTTGGTCTAGGAGAACTTGCAGAGCAGAATTTGAAGTTAAAATTGGGATTTTAGGTCCAAAGTTGCATTTTTAGTTCATTTTAGATCATAAGTTTGAATTGGGTCAACATTCGGGATTCTGAGGCTCGCATTGAAATTCCATTAGTTTCAGTGGTTCCAGATGGTGAAACTAATGCTGAAAATGACTTCATTACAATTTTTAGAGCTTCTATGAATATTTTGAGTTTTTGAATCCAAAACCAGTTTAAATGCTCTTTCTCGGATTCTGGGCTGAGAAGGTCCAAGATTCAAATTCTGACGATTTCATTGAGTCTAGATCGTCGTCTTTAGTAGGGTTCTATATTTGATTTGTTCACGGGGCTCCAAAAAAATTCCCAGGGGTCCAGTTCTTGATTTGAAATGTTGTGAGTTGCTGGTGCATTGTTGTATGCCTGTATCGGTGCAACTGGCATCAGTGCTTCACGTTTGTGCCTCGTTGACAGCATTTGCGGAGGTTAATAGGTGCAGACCTTCGTGTTCGCGAGAAAGTGTTCTATGTTCACAGAGACCAAACAACATGACCTCTGCATTCACGGGGTAAATACCGCAATCACAGAGGGTTAATCCCCTCAGCTTCTGCGCTCACAGATATGGCTCCGTGTTTGAGGAGTGTAAAGTGTCCCTGAATAGTGGACCTTTTTATAAGACATGACTTAACCATTTCCACTATTTTTGACATTTCAAGCTTCATTCTAGGGAGATTTTTTGAAGGTTTTCAAAGCAAATCAATTGGGTAACTATTTTCTAACCTATTTCGATTATTTTGATTGATTAATTTGTGTTTTTAACTTCTAATTTAGGATTGTAATGGTGGAATTTGGGGACTTTCGGGTTTGAGTTCCTAAACTTTAAATTGTGCTTTCTCCCCCATCTTAACTCCATTTTCAAATTGGTTTTTACTGTTGGAATCCATATTATGAGGAGAACATTTTTATGTATTAATTTTTGTATTCCAGCTACATTTTCTGACATGAGAATTTCAACCATTTTACTCCTTTCCCCCCGAATTAATCGATTTTAGTGTCATTAGTTTTGTTATGTGATTGTGATATTATATATGAATAGATTTTGGTGATTAAGAGTACCATAAGAGAGGAAAGGTGGTGATTTCGACTTGATTTCAGACTTTATTTGAGGCTAGTGAACTTCTAACCTTTTGTTAAGTGTGATTGAACCTTGTATGCTCCTATATGTATGTGATAGTGTATTTTTTGGTGCTAGAATTGCATTTTCTAAGGCTTTGAGCATGATATTTCGATTTGGGTGTCGGCTTATATAATAATTTCTTGACTTGGGGGTGATGTTCATGCTCCAATAATAAAGTGGTCGCAGTCAAGTATAAATCTAACCAAGGGTTAGGGTTGAATCCACATGGAATACAGGGCTTGACGATATTGATCCACTAACAATTATTTCAAGCATTGATCACTATATTCTCTAGAATGGGGTAGAGGGTGGGGTTTGCAATTCAAAATGAAGAACAAATAGAAATACTGCACTACAAATGCGAGAAGACAATCAAATTGAGGGACAACTTGAGAATTGTGTCCCCCATGATTCATTGACTCAATTACCCTAGACAACATAACTCCAATCAAGACATTGCTTGCAAGACGATAACTTAGGTTCTTCCAGCCCGCTTGTGAAGGTGAAGGTCGAATTTCACCGCGGAGCTTGGTCGGAAACCATGACGTGCCAACTAACCGTTAGTCAACCTCCCCTTGGTCAGGTTTGGTTGATTAGACGAGAATACATCAATCAAATCCTATTATCTACTTCCCTTTTCCTATTCGTCAATACCTTGATCAGGATCGTGATAGTAGGCGGGGTTTGGTGTTGGACACCACCAAACAACATTCAAAATGAAAGAAAGTAGACAATATATGCAAATATCCAATCAAAGAAATTCACAAAATCTAGTTTATTTCTAGTCAACTCCTCATGGTTCCCACAATCCCAAGTTATGGGTGCTTAGCTACACATGGCTAAGGCAAGATCACTAACAATGAATATAAAAGACATGATTGAGAGATTACCCAAGAATAATGAAGAATAAAACCACTTTGATATTGAAACCACAAGCTTGTATTAATGGAAGTTGAGCAGAATGTGATTTTCAATCCTCCAAAATGGGTCTTCAAAATGAAAAGATAAAATCTACACTAAACCCTAGAAAAGTTCTATAAGAGTATTCAAAGTATCTTGAAAATCTGTGGAATGTCGAATATCCCTTTTAAAAGCCTTATCATTAACTATTTATACTATTTACAAAAAGACCCTAAAAATAAAATTAAAAAAATACAGCTGGCAGCAGTTATGTCTCGCAGATAATACTCGTAGTTGGGCTTTTGTAGTCAGCACTTGACATTTTGGACTTGATTGCTATGATCCATTGCTACGAGTCATGGTGTGCTCTACGACTCATAGTGTCTTTTCGTAGTCCTGAGTTGTAGTTCTTGGTCCAAACTTTTGGCACATTATTTCTTGCTACGAGGCCCCCTTCCCACGAGTTGTAGTGAGATTTACGACTCGTAGGTTAGCCTCGTATGGCTGACCTTCACTTTGTAAATTTCTAATTTTAGACACTGTTTCTTACTATGAGGGCACACTACGACTCGTACCTTAGGCTACAACTCGTATAGTGGCTCGTATGTCCTGAACTTCATCAAAATCTACAATTTTCTCCCAAAATCATGCCAACATGTACTTTCTACAAGAACAACACAAAAACACATAAAAATCATAAAAAGTCGCATTAAGAACTTCTAAAATCCTTTGTTTTAGGCATCAAATGTGCTGTATTTTGACAGCATATCAACATCCTTAACTTAGCATTATTGCTTGTCCTCAAGCGGTGACTCAATCTAAATAGACAATAAGAAATACATAGCAACTATCCTAGTGGAATGTACATCACTCAATTCCAACCCAGGTACCCAATTATCATTTTCAAAACCTAATTCAATAGCCACCAAGCGAACCAAGACATAATGATGCATCTGATAATCCAACTATGACAAGCAAATGAGTATCAACAATTCACAATCACCAAACAAGTCATATGCCAATCATGTCATGCAAATGGCCTTACAGAAAAGAAGTCCCTCTATCTCACTCAAAATGCATTCAAAGTTCAGGGACTGTGCAAGCATCCTCACTCTCACAAATGAAATTCATGCATGATAACAAACACCACAGGCTTGCCCCTATACTCATACACCGGACTGTTGATTAGTTGAATTAGGATCACTTTAGGACTTAATGGGCTTGTAATGTAGGCTCATGGGGCTTTGGTATGGCATTTTAGGCAAGTAGTGACTAAAAGCTATCCTTGAACCACGTTTTTCAACACTTTTACCTCCACAACTCAGCCATTTTCATTAACTCCTCTCTTATTCTTTATTTTCAAGATTTTTCGGGTGCTGTCTTTTCCTTTTTCAACTGTGCCTCATTTTCGAACTCATTTTGCTATTCTTTTCAATGCAAGGCAATTTTTCTTTCTTTTTCTCTCACCCGACACATAATTTTTATCTTCTTTCTTTCTTTTCCAACTAACCATCTCATTTTCATTACTTTACCATAACAAAGGCCACCCTCAACTTAGGCTCTTAGTCAGCGGTGAGGTACACAATATCCATTCCTTAAACTAGTGCCACTTTTGGTAGCCACCCTCAACTTAGGCTTTTTGCCTCGATCAAGGTTCACATATTCAAGGATAGACCAAGGCCAATATCAAGGTATTTCACAAACCAAGGCTAGGCTAGCTAGGTATCAAGAAAGAACAAGTACATGTAAAGCTCAAACATTTGGAAGAAGGGTTAAACCACTACATTTGGTAGGTAATTTGGGCAAAAGTGGACTAACTAAAAGAATAATTACCTAAGATCTTCTCCTAATCAACCACATCTCCAATCCAATCTTAGAGTAACAAGGCAAGTTCTGAATCAGTATAAAATGCATGAACATGACAAAATTAGCTTACACACATATAACATTGCATACACAATCAACATAGACTCACAGGTCATTTTTCAAGCATCAACTTGCCTTCTCTTCATCAGAACAAATATTACCAAATCAATCATATACAAGTTACAATGCAACCAACAATCCCAAAAATTTTGAGGGTACCCAATTTTCAAAACATTCATAAAACCATTCAAAATTATGCACATGCCAAAAGTAATAACCACTATATATCTACAAATTATCTATAGTACCTAAACATGTTGGTTCAACAGAAAATAAAGTCATCCATAAGGAAAAAGAAACACGGTAAGAAAACTTTGTGATCAAAAATAGGAAAGTTATGGACTAAAGGATACTCAGACTTCACCCTAGTCCATAACTTCCCACACCCCACCAAAAGATGATACTTTATCCTCAAAGTACATATATGTAAGCAATAAGGGAAATAGGGGGCATACCTTGGGTTACCTCCCAAGAAGCGCTTGATTTAATGTTGCAGCACGACGGGATGAGCTTCGGTATTCATGCATCTTCAAGGTCCCAATCCTCAACTATCTTAATTTCCTCCACGTCACCCATGTAAAGCTTGACCCTTTGACCATTGACCTTGAAGATCTTTCCATCCCTGCTTTCCAGCTCGATAGCACTATGACTAAAGACACGTACTACTCGGAAATGCCCCATCCACTTAGATTTGAGCTTCCCAGGAAACCACTTCAATCGAGAGTTATAAAGCAACACCATGTCCCCTGGTGCAAATTTGCGGTTCTCAATTCTGCAGTCATGCTGAATCTTCATTCTTTATTTGTACAATGCAGGACTCTTACATGCTCTCAATCTGAACTCATTTAGCTCATTAATTTGCATTATCCTAGATGTTGCTGCTCTAGTCCAATGTAGGTTCAGCTTCTTTAATGCCCACATTGCTTTATGCTCCAGTTCGACTGGTAAGTGACAAGCCTTTCCAAACACAAGTTGGTATGGAGACATACCTATCATTGTTTTGAAGACGGTGTGGTAAGGCCACAGTGCTTCATCCATCTTTTGGGACTAATTGGTGCGATTCACATTCACAGTCTTAGACAAGATTTACTTTATCTCTCTACTCGATACTTCTACTTGTCCACTAGTTTGGGCGTGATAAGGCATCATCACACGATGCTTTACACCATACTTCTCAAGGAGATCTTTGAACAATCTGTTGTATAAGTGGGAGCCTCCATCGCTGATAATTGCTCGAGGTGTTCCAAACCTGGAAAAAATGTTTCTTCTAAGAAAACCTGTGACACTCTTGCCCTCATTGTTTGGCAGGACTATGGCCTCCACTTTTTTAGAGACATAATCTACAGAAACCAGGAAATACTTATTCCTATGAGAGCTAGCAAAGGGTCCCATAAAGTCAATTCCCCATACATCAAACAACTCGATCACCAAAATAGGATTAAGAGGAAGTTCTTGCCTCTGTGAGACTCCACCCTCTCTTTGACATCTGTCACAAAACTAGACATAATCATAAGCATCTTGATGTATAGAATGCCAATAATATAAACACTGTAACGCTTTATAAGACATATGAGCTCTATTGTGATGGCCACCGACTAATGAGGAGTGGCAAGCTTCAAGGATGCTCATCATCTCCACTCCCGGAACACATCTACAGATGACCCCATCAACACATATACGAAACAGGTATGGATCATCCCAAAAGAATTTTTTTACATCATGCCTAAACCTACGACATTGATGGGTATTTAGATCAGGAGGTATAATATCACTCACCAGATAATTTGCATAGTCAGTAAACCAAGGAATAAGATCATGTGAAGCAGCCAACACCCTTTCATCACGAAAGGAATCATCAATATCAAGACCATCATCAAACTGCACTAGAGCTCCATCCTCTTATCTGGAAAGGTGATCGACAACTTGATTCTTTGACCCCTTTCTATCAATCACATCAAAGTTAAATTCTTACAGTAGAAGCATCTAGCTGATCAATCTTGGCTTTGCATCTTTCTTGGCCATCAAATACTTAAGTGCTGCATGGTCCATGTTTACTATCAATTTGGCTCCCAACAAGTATGATCAAAATTTCTTAAATGCAAAGATCAATGCAAATAATTCCTGTTCAGTGACCATGTAGTTTCTCTGGGTGACATTCAATGCTTTACTTGCATAGTAGATAGGATGTAGGACTTTTTCCTCGTGCTGTCCCATCACCACATCTAATGAAACCCCACTAGCATCACACCTTAACTTAAAGGGCTTTGACCAATCCGGAGCCACAATGATAGGTGCTGAAGTCAACCTTCTCTTCAATTCTTCGAAAGCTTGCATACATGCATCAACAAACACAAATTTGGTATCTTTTTCCAACAATTTGCACAAAGGATGCGAAATTTTTAAGAAATCATTTATGAAGTGTCGGTAGAGCCTTGCATGGCCCAAAAAGCTCCTAACACCTTTTATTGTGATTGGTGGTTTAAGTTTTTCAATCACCTCAATTTTTTCTTTATCAACCTCAATTCCTTTACCCAAAATTCTATGACCTAGCACAATAACTTCCTTAACCATTAAGTGACACTTCAACCAATTCAACACTAGGTGACTTTCAACATATCTCTGCAAAACATCATGCAATTGTAATATGCATTCTTCAAAGGATTGAGCCACTACACTACGATCATCCATGAACACCTCAATCGTATTCTCTACCATGTCCGAGAAAATAGATATCATGCGTCTTTGAAATGTGGTTGGAGTATTACACAATCCAGATAACATTCTTTTGATTGCAAATGTGCCATAAAGGCATGTGAATATGGTTTTCTCTTGATCCTTTAGCGTAATGACAATTTGATTTTACCCCGAATATACATCAAGGAAACAGTATCAACCCTTTTCTGCAAGTCTATAAAGCATCTGATCCATGAATCGCATAGGAAAATGGTCTTTCTCAGTGGAGGCATTAAGTTTCCTGTAATCCATACACATTCTCCATCCGGTGACTGGTGTCATGAGAATCAACTCATTTTTTTGGCATTTGGCACTACTGTGATTACCCCTTTCTTTGGGACACACTGAACAGGGCTCACCCACACACTGTGTGCAATAGAGTAGATTACCCCTGCATCTAACACTTGATTATTTCTTTTCGAACCACTTCTTGCATTGGTGGATTTAACCATCACTGATGCTCAATGCTGGGCTGATAGTCTTTAACCAGTTGAATCTTGTGAGTGCACATAGCAGGAGGGATGCTAATGATATCTGTAATAGTCCACCTAATAGCTCTTTTGAATTTTTTTAGTACTGCTACAAGGGCCTTTGCCTGATATTCACTTAAATCTGTAGCAATGATGACCGACAATGTATGATGCTCTCCCAGAAATGCATATTTCAAATATGACGGGAGTGCTTTCAGTTCCAACTCCAGTGGGATCTCTATGGAAGGCTTTGTAGGTGGAGATTCCCTGTTCTGCAGACATAGTTCTAATTTTGCCTGACGTCTCGGCCCAAATGATTTCCCAAGAGCATTCACTGTCTTCTCATAATCAGGGATACCGTCACTATCAAATTCATCAACACTGCCTCCAAAGTATCAACTCTAAGACATAGCTTGACTGAAACCTATGACTTATCATCATGAATGGTGTTAATCACCGAGATCACCCTCAAATCACAGTCTTTACTACCTTACTGATAGACCTGAAATACCACTGCTTCTTCACCAAACATGAATATGAGCAGTCCTTTCTCCATATCAACCAGAGTGCGACTTGTGGCTAGGAAAGGCCTCCCTAAAATAATAGGAACTGCAAAATCAACTTCACAGTCAAGAATAACAAAATATTCAGGAAATATAAATTTGTCTACCTTTATCAGCACATCATAAAGTATCCCCACAGATTTCTTGGTTGTTCTGTCTGGCATTAGTAACCACATTTTTGTAGAAATAGGAGTACCCAATCCAAGCTTTTTGAGGATGGCGAGTGGAATCAAATTTATGCTAGCACCCAGATCACAAAGTGCTTTGGGAAATGCTAATTTTCCAATTGTGCATGGTATGGTGAAAACGCTTGGGTCTTCACGTTTTTGGAACAGTGACTTGGTAGTGATGGCACTACAATGTTAAAACTTTTGGGGAAGGTCTTGACTCACCATTTGCTTCTTCTTGACTAGATCTTTCATGAACTCTGCATAGCTCGCCATCTTCATTAAAGCTTCGATCAAAGGAATGTTCATCGACAACTTCTTGATCATTGCTAGAAAATGCTCAAACTTACCGTCCTCTTCTTTCTTCTTAAGCCTTTGAGGAAAAGGTGATATAGGTCTTGGAAAGGTCTTGAACCTCTTAGGTTGGCCATTTGCATCATTCATGTTAGCTTTTTCATCATCACTCTTCTTGCGGATTTCATCCACAACTACCAACCTTTGGGGATCTATGGTGCTTTTGCCACTTTTAGTCATGACCCCCATGCAATGCCTATCATTCTTTGGATTTTGAATAGTATTGCTTGGTAAAGTGCCCTTTTGGCGTTGGTTCAATTGAGAAGAAACTTGGCCAAATTATTGCGCTAATTGTTTAATGGCCACCAAATGAGACTCTATCTTTTGGTTTATGCTTGAAATATCCGATTTCATTACTTTCAAGGTCTCATCTTGATGGTCGACCCTCTTCAACAACTTTTTGAACATCTCCTCAATCCTAGAAATACTTGACCTAGTATCATGGTTGTGGGGCGGCACATAAGGACCATTTCTATAACCATCTCTTTTACCCCATTCGGCCTCCGACATTTTTTCCCTTTCATAATGACCACCTCAGTTATCCCTATACACACCCTTACGGTTGTAGTTTCAATCTTGCTTTTTGGAACCTTGCCTGCAATAGTCCGAATTGGAACCTTAGGGGTTGTTTTGGAAACTCGCTGATTGGTTACTCACGAAGCAAGCATGTTCATTGAAGAATGATTCTTCATACACGGGTGCCTTAGGAGGTTGGTGGGTTACTTCTTGAACACTTTCTTGGTTTTGCTTTAAGACTAAGTCCATGCTTTTGCGAAGTTGAGCAAGTTGTTGCATGATATACTCATTGACCTTAGCTTGCTCATTGTTGGTGTTTACCACACAAGAAGTCTTCATAGCACCTCTCTCTCTTTGACGACATGCTCTATTCGTTTTAACCACTTGCTCCATTCTTTCAGCGATTAATGGAAAAGGTTGATCAAGAAACATGCCTCCCATGATTGTATCGGCACAATCTTGACTATTCTCGTCAAGCGCCCAATAAAATATCTCAACCAAGGCATCATCAACAATTTTATGATTCGGAACCATCCTCAATCATTTGGTGAACCTTTCCAAAGTAGTACTAATTGAATCACCGACAATTGCTCAAAATCATTTATTTGATCTTTGAGCTTAAGCTTCTTGGACCTTGGAAAATACCTTTCTAAAAAGGCTCTTTGTAGCTCGGCCTAACTTGTGATAGAACTTTTTGGAAGCTCTGACAACCAAACTATCGCATTTCTAGTTATAGATAGAGGGAGCACTATCAAACCAACCGCATCCATAGAAAGATTTTAGGTCCCCATCACACTCTTACAAACAAATGCAACATCGTGGAGATGACTATGTGGATCCTCTGAAGGAAGCCCTATGAACAAACAATGATTTTGAAGCATCTATAGAAGACCACTAGACACAGTGAACTTAGTATCTGCCGGTAATGGTGGCAAAACTATAGCTCCCGTAACATCTATAGCCATAAGGTTCAATCTATATTGGTTCCATCCATAAGCATTGTCATTGAATACCCTATGATGTGGCCTATTTTCACTTTGTGCTAGGTTCTCCTCTCTACCCACATCTTCCTCATGTTGACCAATTGCTTCATCACTTGCGATATCCTCATTCTCTTGGGTCATTCTTCTTGTGATTTGGTGGATCTCCAAATTGATTGGAACTAAGGGATTGCCTTAGCTCCTTGTGTTGGGCATACAACTTGGTACACCTTGCAAACAAAACTAACCAACAAAAACAAAAATAAAAGTAAAATATAAGAGAATTTAGAAATTAATACTTGAATTAACAAATAGTGAAACCAAATCAAGAACCTAGCCGTATTCGCTAGCAATGGCGCCATAAATTTTGTTGTTCATGCTCGAACAATAAAGTGGTCGTAGTCATGTCTAAACCTAACCAAGGGTTAGGGTCGAATTCCCAGGGAATACGAAGCTTGACTATATTGATCTACTAATAATTATTTCAATCATTGATCACTATATTCTCTGGAATGGGGGGGGGGAGGGAGTTTGCAATTCAAAATGAAGAACAAATATAAATACTACACTACAAATGAGAGAAGACAATCAAATTGAGGGACAACGTGGGAATTGTATTCCCCATGATTCGTTGGTTAAATTACCCTAGACAATATAACTCAAATCAAAACATTGCATGCAGAATGGTAACTTAGGTTTTTCCATGCCTTTTGTGAAGGTGAAGGTCGAATTTCACCATTGTGCTTGGTGGGAAACCACGGTGTGCGAACTAACCATTACCCATTATCGCAGTCAACCTCCCCTTGGTGAGGTTTGGTTGATCAGAAAAGAACATGTCTATAAAATCCTATCATCTACTTTCTATTTCCTATTCGTTACTACCTTAGTAGGGATCATGATAGTGAAACAATCCCAAAAAGTACCCGAAAATGTTCTTCGAAAGTGCCCTCTATCATAATTTTCATATATCAAAAAATTAGTTTATAATTTCAGAAATACTACTTCATATTCTTGTTTGGAGGACGAAATTGAGTGAAAAATGGGTCTAACTCGAATTTTAGAGCAACCGTATCAAAACCCAAAAGTCACAAAAATGTGATTTAGGAGGGTCAACTTTAAAGGGGTATATCTCTTATCACACAAAGAACTGGGTGGCCTCGACCTACCAAATAAAAGCCTTTTGAATTATCTTTCCAATGCACTTGGTTTCACCTTATTCCAAATTTGGATGAAGAATTTATGCTCATTTTTGTAGAACTCCTTTGTGTAAAAATGTAAATTCCAGTGAGTAATCCACGTCACGATGTTATTTTGGTCCTGTTTTTTTGATTTTGGTCCAAGACCTTTAAGTCTTTGGCCTAAGGGTTACCATACTTGAAAATACATATACTTCGCCTGATTTCACCCTCATGTCATCCTTAACATTCCCTAATATCCTCTCAAACACTTTGACTCATATTTCACCCTAAATTCAAGTCCCAAAACTCAAGACCAATCTTAAGGATTTCATTAAGGTTCTCCTTCAAGCTTCAAGTCTCCATCTCCAATCTTCACCAAGTTCATCTCTATGTTAAGATATGTGGGTTCTTTCACGGGATCCTTTCATCCATGATACCAAAGCCTCCTTTTACTCAAATTGTGTGATTTAAAGTTGATTTACAAATGGGTCTCGCTTATTATGAAATTCACTGCACACTATGGTAAAGCTATGTAAAATTGTGACTGTTTTGCTATGTTTTGAGCTATAAATATTTGATCTGTTGTAAAATTTGACAAGGGTTTTGATGTATATTGCTTGAGGGTGTTGTAAGGTATTGATTGATGGTTTTACAATGAATTTTCTTGCATGATTTCATCTCTATATTTCATGGTTTTATACTAGCATTACACACCCTCTAAGTGTTTAATAAAATGTCCGGATATAGTTTCTTGAGGAGTTGAAGGTCCAAAGCATGAGATATTATATGAATTACTTTATTACGATGAAATGAGTTTATGTATATGATAAATTCTATATAAAGTGTTACATTAGACCATGCCCAAAACCTAGATGGAGGTTGTACTCATCAACCTAGGGAAGGGTTCGAACTTCTCCACCTGATGATGGGGTGGCATCATAACTAACCTAGACGGGGGTTTGTATCATCAACCTAGGGAAGGGTTTGTATTTCTCCACCTCTGTGATAGGGCGACATTATCACCAACCTAGATAGAGATTTGTACTTACCCACCTCGATGATAGCGCGACATTATCACCAACCTAGATGGGGGTTTGTACTCATCCACCTAGGTGATGGGACAGCATTATTACTAACCTAGATGAGGGTTCGTACTCATCCACCTAAGTGATGGGGCGGCATCATCACTAACCTACCAAAGGGTTGTGCTTTGGAAATCTAGCTTGGTCTTTTCTACACATATGATATTCTATATGAGTATGAGTTATTTAAGCATGTTTTACTTATGCATTGATCATACATGCCATATTGTTATATTATGCCTATTACCTATTGTTATGCATTTTGATTATGATGCTTATCTTTTGTTGCATTGCATCCTACATACTTAATACATTCAAATGTACTAACGCATACTCTATGCTTACATGATGTTACGATGTACGAAGTGGATCTCCTAGTGATTCTTTTTGTGGCTAGACGGATTGTTCAAGTTAGCCTTTGGTGATCCCTCTATTCCGGGGACAATGACTATTCTCTTATACTTTGTACTAAGATCTTTTTTACTTTATCGTGTACTTATGACAATGAAGGTGAGCTGGTTGGTTGTCTTGGCCCCCGCTAAGTTCTATGTTAGAGGTGTTGTTGGAAAAGATATGTATTATGCTTGAGTTTTGACTCACTTCTGATATTTAAGCTATTTAAATATAAATCTCTCCCTTAGTCCCGATTTTCCTTATTTATGTTTCTCATGTTAACTTACCTAGGTCCCGTGACCAAGGATATGTAATGATATTCTATGAGGCTTGTTTGGGGTTTCTTTAGGTTCCCTATTCGCCAGTCACGTCTAGACCTTAGACTTGGGTCGTGACAAAGATAGTATTAGAGCACTAGTTTGTTAGATCCTCGGAGTCCAACATACTGCGTCGATTAGTCTTATTCATGGTTGTGTTGTGCACCATAACTATAGGTAGAAGGCTATGAGACGTTTTAGAAAATTTTTCCCTTCTTCATGGTCTATGTTGTGCTTTAGAATTGAGCTAGGGTTTCCCCTCTAACGAATGTTCTTTGCTCTTCTAGTTGATCATGCCGCTTTTAAGAGGAAGGCAAAGGAAGGTAAGTTGAAGGTTTTGATATTGATGGGTTCGAGTTTTATTATTTCTCTCATTATTACTTTTGGTTGCTAGTGGGCTTCTTATGTGTCCTCAGTTGTGATGTAAGCCTTTGGTGTTTACCTCTTGGTTGGGTATATTGTTGCTAGAAAGTTTATAAGTGTTGATCCGGGTTTGTATTGCATTAGGTCTTGCCTTGTGGCTTGTTGGAGTTGGTGTGATGGATTTTGATATCATCCTAGGGATGGAATGGTCGCTTGCATGTTTTGTCTTCATGGATGGTAGGACCCATAGAATAAGATCCAGATTCCCTAATGAACCCGTGTTTGAGTGGAAGAGTCTTGATGTGGTGGTCAGGTGATCACAAGGGGGTAGGTCCATTTCATGTCTTAAGGTACAATTAGTCTCTAAGGGGTTGCATTTATCATCTTCTGAGAATTGGAGGTGTTGAACCCAAGTTATTTTGTTATTAGAATTGTTGTTACTGGTAGGTGAGGCCTTGAATGTCCTTTTCGGCATTTTAGATTTGGGGTAATTACTTTGGTTTGACTAGTACACCAATTATGCCTATAAGTCTCATGATTAAGATCTTTAGTCCCTACTTTAATAGGCTTATGCGGCTTTAGTGATGATATGATGGTTCGTTTCCCTAATGAGGTAGTGCATATGAGTCATTTGAGGGTAGTACTACAAAGTTTAAGGAAGAAGGTTGGATGCTAGATGGGAGAAATGAAAATTTTGGTTGTAAGAGGTTGCCTTCCTAGGTCATGTGGTGCTGGGTAATGGCATTAAGGTGGACCCTAGTAAGACGAAGGTGATTAGCTATTAGACTATACCTTGACTCCCTTGGGTGTTTGGAGCTTCTTGGGGCTTAGTGAGCTATTACCGGAGTTTGTGAATAAGTTCTATTCTAATGTTTCTCCTATGACTTAGTTGAACCTAAGTAAGGCCAATGTTGTGACTGACATGTTGAGTGGGGTGATTTGATAGATCCGGGAATTGATATTTCTTGTGTTATCCCTTGGTGCTAGTAGGATTCATGTGTATGACGGTTGATCCTTGATTCCTTCCAATCAAGGAGACCCAAAACTATTTTCAAGGAAACCTACATGGATTTTGCTTACTTTAATTTTGGATTTTGAATATTATGATTCCTAAAATTCTATTGATGCATGGGTAGTGCTTAATTGATGATTTTAATGTGATTTAAATCATTATATGAGGATTTACTTTGGGTTTATGAAATTATAAGTACGCATGTTCCCTGTTTGAATTATTTATGTATGAGAGATTACACTATTGATTTGACTGTGGAATTAATTATGTTTTCACTCCAATTTCATATTATAAATATTGATTTTAGATTGAGTCTTAATTATCCATGTCATGCCCTCATTGATCGTAGCATATGTATTCATGTACATGGATTATTTTGAAAAATTATGTCATGGGTTAAGCCCAATTTTGTTTTATGGTGTGATTTTGACAAAATGTTGGTTATGACAATATTGTGATCACACATATGTCTTTAGTTTTTGGCTCTTTGAGCATTTTGGGTGCTTGCACCATTTTGTGTATGAATGGGCTATTCCTATGTATGAGTATTATGACTATGAAATTATGATTTTGACATTTGAGCCTAAGTATGAATTATTATGAATGGTGTTTGGATTTTAAGCCAAATTGTGCATTGAAATGATTTGGATAAATGACTATTGCTTCTTTGAAAGTATGTATATATATATTATAGGTATTCTTGTGGGATGATGACTTAGCACCGATGGATTGAGAGGGGGATCTACAGGGTTTCCCATGTTATCATTGCATAGAGCCTTGTGTTGTAATCTTTGTTGAACTTATCTTGATGGGTTAGAGGTCTTGGGGTAGTTTGGGCTACTTGCATAGCATGCTTCTAATGAGTGTAGAATCTGTAAAGTTGTAATATGATGGTTAAGGATGGTCGATCTATTTTGTCAACTACAATGGGTTAGTCACTCTCTAAGGTTGATTTGAGGTTTGGGTTTTGTTCTCAAGTGTGGAGGAGGGTAGGTGGTATCCCTAAGTGCCCTTTTGAATTCGGAATGATCATTTTGAATATTGGTGGAGTTGTTTGGTTAGCTTATGCACCGATAGTGTTTGTGGGTTTCATGAATGAGGTCTTAAAACCCTACCTTGGTATGTTCATGGTGGTCTCTAGTGATGAGGTATTGATTTGTTTAGAGCTTGTGAATCATTTGGGGCTAGTGTTGCAAGCCTCGGGGAATGAGAGGATGTTTGCTAAATATGATAAGTGTGGATTGTGGATACCAAGAAGGTGGTTAGAATTCTTTAAGGATTATGAAATGAGTGTGCGTTATTTTTTTTTCCCAGTAAGGCTAATGTTGCAGTTAGTGCTCCGGGTAGCCTAGCATGTGTTGTTGATGGTGGCAAGGAGGAGACTAGTGAGGTCCATCGGATGGTTAGAGTGTAAGTTAGGTTGAGCCAAGTTGAGAACGATAGTATACTGTTCTCGGTGGTTCCAAATCTTCTTTGGTTGAGGAGGTCTAGTTTAAGCGAGGCTTTGATTCTGCCTTATTAGGGTTGGAAGGTTTGGGTGAGAAGATGATACAATAGAGGTTGTCTCGCAAGGGGGAGATGGTGGCTATAGTACCAAGTGGATTAGGTATATTTAAGGTTGACAATTGAGTTGAGGATTGTGAGTCCTTATAGAGTGTAGAGTGAGATCAGTAAGGTTGCATAAGTTTGGGAATTGCCTATGGTAGGGGTATGGTTTATCCGGTTTGTCATGCTTCTAGGTTGAGGGGATGTGTTAGTGACTCTAGTGCTATAGAACTTTTTGAAGTTGTGGGTGAGGTGGAGGATAAGTTGGCTTAGAAGAAGGTCTCGGTGGAGGTATTGGATGGAGGAGTGGAGGAGTTGATTGATGAGGATGTAGTGTTCGTCAAGGCCCTTTTGAAGAGTCGTCTATTCATAGGTGTTTCTCGGGGAGCCGGTGCGGGCATGGAGAAATAATATCCATATCTCTTTCATTCTATTCAAGCTTATGATGACATGTCAAGTCCTTTTCATGATTCCAAGCCTTATGTTTCAATCCCTATGTCATTCATATGCATTCATGTTTAAGGTGACAAGTTTGTGATAATTTTACATTTATGTTGAGATTTTGGAAATGGTGTTTTAAATGTAATGTTGCATTCTTGTTGAGGCTGATTTGTTTATGATCACTCTTGTTTGGTACGAATCTTTTACATTTGGGGATGAATGTTCCCAAGGAAGAGATATTGAAACGACCCCAAAAAGTGCCCGAAAATGTGTCTCGGAAGTGCTCGTTATCGTAATCTTCATATATCTAAAACTCCATTAATTTTTTTGAAAATCCAGCTTCATATTCTTGTTTAGAGGGAAAATTGAGTGGGAGATGGGTCTAAACTGAATTTTAGAGAAACCGTATAAAAATTTAAAAATCACAAAAATGCAATTTAGGAGGGTCAAGTTTAAAGGGGCATATCTCTTAGCACACAAAGAACTGGGTGGCCCATGACCTGCCAAATTAAATCTTTTTGAATTATCTTTCCAATGCATTTGGTTTCACCTCATTCTGAGTTCGGATGAAGAATTTATGCCCATTTTGGTGGAACTCATTTGTTTAGAAATGCAAATTCCAATGAGTAATCTGCGTCGCGGACTAGTGTTATTTTTGTCTTATTTTTTAATTTCGGTCCAAGACCTTCATGTCTTGAACCTAAGGGTTCCCTTACTTGAAAATGCATATATTTAGCCTTATTTCACCCTCATATCATCCTTCACATTCCCAAAAACATTTCAAACACTTAGACTCATATTTCACCCTAAATTCAAGTCCCAAAACTCAAGACCAATCTTAAGGAATTCATCAAGGTTCTCCTTCAAGCTTCAAGTCTCCATCTCCAATCTTCACCAAGTTCATTTCTATGTTAAGATATGTGGGTTCTTTCATGGGATCCTTTCATCCATGATACCCAAGCCTCCTTTTACTCAAATTGCATGATTTAAAGTTGATTTACAAATGGGTCTCGCTTATTATGAAATTCACTGCACACTATGTTAAAGCTATGTAAAGTTGTGACTGTTTTGCTATGTTTTGAGCTATAA
>JAABOM020012111.1:0-58463 GCA_011800125.2 Solanum clarkiae | reverse complement strand
CCTAATCTAGACCTCTTAACCCAAGAAGATTTGGAACCATCAAGAATGCTACACCACCATGCTCAACTTCCCTCAACTTGACTTCCAATCTAGCCAATCGATGGACCCTGCTAGTCTCCTCCTTGCCACCACCAACAACACATGCTAGGCCACCTAGAGCACCAACCGCAACATTAGCCTTAACGGGGAAAAATAATGCACACCCATTTCATAATCCTTAAGAATTCTAACTACCTTCTTGCTATCTACAATGCACACCTATCATTCTTAGCAAACAACCTCTCATTTCCCAAGGCTTGCAATACTACGCCCAAATGATTCACAAGCTCTAAATAAATCAATACCTCATCACTAGAGACCACCTCAAACAAACCAAGGTAGGGTTTTAAGACCCTATTCATGAAACCCAATAGATAGAACCGATGCACAAGCCCACCTAACAACTCCACCAATGATCAAAATGCTCATTCCTAGTTCAAAAGGACACTTAGGGATATCATCTACCCTCCTCCACACTTGAGAACAAAATCCAAACCTCAAATCAACCTTAGCGAAGTGACTACCCCATTGGAGTTGACCAAATAGATCTACCATCCTTAACTATCATATTACAACCTTATGGATTCTACACTCATTGGAAGCATGTTATGCCAATAGCCCAAACTACCACAAGACCTCCAATCCATCAAGCTAAGTTCAACCAAGATCACAAGATGAGGCTCTATGTAACAAGAACATGGGGCAACCCTTGTAGACACCCCCCCCCCAATACATCGGTGCTAAGTTATCATCTTCCATGAATATTTATAACATACATATACATACTTTCAAAGACGCAATAGTCATTTTTCTTTCCGAATCATTTCAATGCATAGTTGGGCTTAAAAGCTAAGAACTATTCATAATAATTCATACTTAGGATCAAATGCATAAATCATAATTTCATAGTTATAATATTCATGCATAAGAATAGCCCATCCATAAACAAAATGGTGCAAGCACCCCAACTGTTCCATGAGACAAAAACCAAAGACATATGTGTGATCACAATATCGTCATAACCAACCTTTTATGAAAATCATATTATAAAACAAAATTGGGCTTACCCATAACATAGTTTTTCAAAATAATCTATGTATATGAATGCATATGCTATGAACAATGAGGAAATGACACGGGTATTTAAGACTCTATTTAAAAATCAATATTTATAGTATGATGTTGAAGTGAAAACACAATTAATACCCCATTTAAATCCATAGTGTAACCTCTCATGCATAAATAATTCAAAGGAGAACATGCATACTTATAACTTTGTAAACTGAAAGTAAATCCTCATATAATGGTTTAAATAACATTAAAATCATCAAATAAACACTACCCATATGTCAACAGAATTTTAGCAATCATAATATTTCAAATACCAAAGTAAAATAAGTAAAATCCATATAGGTTTTCTTGAAAATAAATTTTGGGTCTCCTTGATTGGAATGGATCAAGGATCAACCCACGTACACATGAATCCTACAAGCACCAAGGAATAACACAAGAAATAGCAACTCCTGGACCTATCAAATCGCCCTACTCAAAACTTTGGTCACAACATGGTCTTACTTAGGGTCAACTAAGTCATAAGAGTAACAATAGAAGAGAACCTACTCACAATCTCCGATAATAGCCCATTAAACCCAAGAGGCTCCTAATACCCAAGGAAGTCAAGGTCTAGGCTAACACCAAATTGCCTTTACCTTACTAGTGTCTACCTTAGTACCCTCACTCGGTACCACACACCCTAAGAAGGCAACCTCTTACCGCCAAAATTCCCATATCTCCTACTTACCACCCAACCTTCTTCCTTGAACTTGTAGTACTACCCTCAAATGGTTCACGTGCACTACCTTATTAGGGAACGAACCATATTATCATCATCAAAACCGCCATAAACCTATTAGAGTGGGGACTAAAAATCTTACTTATGAGAATTATAGACATAACTGGTGTAGTAGTCCAACCAAAAGACACCTACCCCAAATCCAAATTATCAAAAAGGGACGTTCAAGGTCTCATCTACCATCCACAACAATTCTTATCAAAACAACTTATGTTCAACACCACCAATTCTCACAAGATGATAAAAAGCAACCCCTTAGAGACCAATTGTACCTTAAGACATGAAATGGACCTACCTCTCTTGCTATCATTTAAACACCTCCTACTCAAAGACGGACTCATTAGGGGTTCGGGATCTAACTCTATGGGTCCTACTATCCATGAAGACACAACATGCAAATAATCATTCCATCCTTAGCATGATATCAAAATCCACCATACCAACTCCAACAAGCCACAAACACGACCTAATGCAATACAAACACGGATCAACACCTATGAACCTTCTAGAAACAATATACTCAATAAAGGGATAAAATTAAAGGTTCACATCACAACTTGGGCACACAAGAAGCCCTACTAGCAACCAAAAGAATAGAAAAGAAATTGTGGCACACCAGGCCTATCAATGCATGCACGACAAAGCCAAGAAAACTTTAACTTACCAGTAATAGCATCGGGCATCTCATCGCCTCCTTGAGCCACTTGATCAACATGACCCCCTTGATCCAAAAGCCGACCATATGGGCAATCCAGAATTCTGTGGCCTATCTCACCAGAACCAAAGCATACACCTTTGTTCTTTCAACATGGGCCACCATAGTCTATCTTACACGTAGGGTACTTAGGATTAGTCACCCTCCCCATCATTTATTTTTATCTTATTACGTTTACGAGGGCAATCCTAAACCTTATGACCCATAAAGTAGCGCCTTTGGAATATGAGTAGGGCTCCTAAGTGGCGCGTTCGTGGAGGCAAACCGAAGGAAGAGCAAAAGGAAGGTTGGGTCTCCCCACAACCATAACAAGCATTAGTACTTCTCAAGCAAGGGCCATCATGGGCTCTACCACATTTTGGGCACCTAGTATAAGGCACCACACCACCTCTATCTCTCCCCTTGGAGCTTTGGAATTTACCCACATTATGGGCCCTCTTAGCCTCACAACCTATCCTCTCACCACTATAAGTCCCGGGAGCACGTACATGTTGATCGAGGTGAGTTGCCTATTTTGCAGTCGCTTGGCCACTTTCCGTAGAGCATTGTGAATCTCTGCATTCACCTTAGCACCGTCCGGAGTAACTTGAGACATATACTAAAATGTATCAATTATGGGTCAATAATAAGCCTTAGGGGACCAAACTCTATAGCACGACATGGATCACGAAGAAGTTAAACATTTCCTAGAATGCCTCATAGCCTCTTACTCATAGTTTTGGTACACAACATAACCATGAATAAGACTATAATCGACGTTGTGTGTTGGACTCTGAGGATCTATCAATCTAGTGCTCTGATACCAAGTTGGTCATCACATAAGCCTAGGCCCTAGACATGATAGGCGAATGGGAATCCATAAGAACCCCAAACAAGCCTCTTAGCATATCATCACACAAGAAACATAAATAATGGGGAATTGAGACTAAGGGATAGATTAATTCTTAAAAAAACATGCAAAAACTGGAAAACAAGGGCAAGGGACTAAAGGAAATCTTGTGTAATATCATAGTCAAGAGACAAAAAAGTCGAGGCTCATAACATAGATACATATCTTGTCCAACAACACCTCTACTACATAGATAAGAGTGGGGGCCAAGACAAAGTAATCGGGCTCACCCTCATAGTCAAAATAAACAATACGGATGAATGTCTCAGTACATAATAGAAGAATCATGTACTAGGTCCCCGAAGTGGAGGACTCACTAACTAGCTTGAATAGCACCGAACTAACCACGTGGAGGAGAGGAATAATCAACTTGGGCTTTGATCCCTACATGGTGATATTATGTAGGCAACAGTGTGCATTAGTACGTTTGAATGTACTAATTATGTATGATGCAATGCAATAATAAGTAGGCATCATAATAAAAAAATGCATAGCATTAAGCAATGGACATAATATACAATATGACATGCATGTTCAATGCTTAAGTAAGACATGTTTAAGTAAATCATGCTCATATAGGATATCATATGTGAAGAAGAGACCAAGCTAGTTGTTCAAGGTATAAACCCCTTGGTGGTTGTGTGTTATAAACCCCTCACATATTGATGGTAATCACACCTTACCAACATGGTGACGAAGTATAAACCCCTCGCATGGTTGATGAGTATAGACCCCCAACATGGTTACCCAGGCTCTTGTCTCCCCGGATCGAGTATGGTTTAATGAAACACTTTATATAGGATTTATTATATGCTCTAGTGCAACACATTATATAGGAATAAGCATATACATAAGCTCATTTCATCATCATAACATCATTCATATCATATCTCATGCTTTGGACCTTCAACTACTCAAGAAATCATATCCGGATATTTATCAAAACACTTGGTGGATGTGTAATGGGAGTATAAGACCATGTAATTTAGAGATGAAATCATTTGGCTAAAATCTATATACCTTGACTTTCAAGGTTTTCTTGAAGAAGCTTTGAAATGGAGGCTTCAAGCTTGAATGAAATCCTTAGATCCAGATAAGTATTGGGGCTCTTGAATCTTGAGAAGGACTTGGGGCTTGACTTTATTTCCTTGAATTCCAATAAGACTTCTTGAAAACCTTGAGAATTGATGGAGAATTTGATGAAGATTAGAGAAGATTTTGAGAGGTTTTTGGTTGGTTTTAGGGCTCAAAATGGCTAGACAATGAGGGATTTTCATTCATATAGGTATAGGGTTATTACCCAATTGCGCTAGAGTGAAAAAGAGCAAACTTCAAAACTTTTTGAATAGGTCCGCATTCGGCCGGCATCGTGGACCCCTCGCGGATAGCTACTCTTTTTTGTGAAGTTTCACCAAAAATTATTTTTGTTTGCATGAAAAAAGTGTACCTTGTAGGTACTAATTGACCCACATAATTTTTTCCTCTGAACAAGAATATGTAATCGGATTTGCAAAATTCTACACTGATTTTGAGATATTGAAGAAAAATATATTATAGGGTCTCTCCGAGCTAAGTGGAGGGATGTTTAAATATCCCCGATTTGAGATATGAGGGAATTGCAATTACGGGGGCATTCCTAGGCAAGTGTGGGGTGTTATAGGAGCCCAATCTTCTTTTTATGGAAATTGCATATTTTCAAGTTGTATTACCTATCGGTATCTCTTATTATGAATTTTGAACATGAATTATGTTAGGGTTTTATGAAATATTAATTGATCATGCATGACTATCGATTTCAAGCTTATACCATGATTTCATTATATCTATCAAGACTATGCATGTTTTAAGCTTTGAAACTATGATATATTATAAGATCTGATGATAGATTTCAAGGTACCCTTCATGGGGATTTTACTAGATGTTGGTGGGTTGATTTGCATTATATTTTCTCATCTTATTTCACTCTCGAATTGCATGATTTTGAACTAGTATCATGAACCCACCAATTGTTTGATAAAATGTCATATCAAGAATTATCAAGTTATTGATAATCTACTTCATAATTTACAAGTCAAGTGACTATGATGATTAAGGGCTTTCAAGTATGCATTGAATTCATAAAAAGCATCTATGATGTTACAAGTATCAAGTGAAGCCCTATTTCAAGAATTTTTACCTCATGTAAGCCATTCATGTTAAAGCAAGGATTCATGTATGATAATGATCTACTCTCATTATCAAGTTAGGCTCACCATTAGAGGCCAAACATGTTTATGATCTACTCATGTCATGTTTTTACAAGCTATTCATGTTATGATTAAAGTATGATTATTTCAAGCATTCTGTGGTATTAGACTTAGCACCAACGGATTGGATGTCGGCATGAACTATCTTCAAGGGTCAATACTTCTTTTCTCAAACTATGTGCCAACATAGGATTATACTTTACCCTTGCTATACTAATGGATCAATTTAGTGCACTTTATGAAGAAATCCATCCCGAATTGGGATGAGTTCCCGTAAGGGGGGTCACTTCTTCGAAATGGGACAGGCTCCTGTAAGGTGAAGTGTGGTTTACCTTGGCAAGTAGACCACCTATTTACCGATGACGGGTAATAATCAAGATTCAAAGTTGTAGCTCAATTGGTCTTACTCATGTCAGTTAGGGTCTCTTCCCATACATGTATTATGTTTTATGCAAGTTGAATGATTTACAAGCATGTTTTATTCAAACACTGATCATTCATGCCTTATTGAGATTACACTTATCTATTGTTTATTATTATGAATTTTGACTATATTGGCTTATGTCTTATTGCATTGCATCCTACATACTCACCACAACCCAAGCCTAGGGCCTAGACATGACACGGCAAATGGGGAACCCGAAGGAACCCCGAACAAGCCTCTTAACTTATCATTACACATCATCGGTCACAGAAGCATATAAAAAACATAAGAGTAATAATAGGGGAAAAGGGCTAAGAGGAAGGCTTACATAACATCATACTCAAGAGACAGAGAGTCAAAGCTCATTTCATAGATGTAACACCCCATATCTTACAATACTAGTTCTATACAAATGAAACATGATATGTCTTTCCAAATTAGTGCCAGTTTTTAAAAGTGCATGAATCTTGAATTAGAGGGAGATATGTATGTCTAACCCTTAAGAGGGTCGAGTGTATACATGTTTTATTTCAAGTTAAGTAGATCATGGCCCTACACAAAGTGAGAGAAATGAGTTGCTTATTGGACTTAGGAAGCTAGCAGGTGAGTCACCTCCTTGCTTGGCTTAAATTTTCTAGCTAAATGGAGACGAGGCTCGACGTCGAATTTTCCCAAGTCGGACTATGAATAAAGTCCATGTTAAGGGTGTACATTTAGCCCTTATTTTAGCATCATAAATGGACTTTATTTTCATTCCAAGATGAATAATAAAAAGGCCCAAGTACACCACAATCCACTTGACTAATTGGGCTCAAACTAAGTGAAGAAAATTTGGAAAATGGGCAGCCAAGGCCCATCAAATTTGAGACCCATTTAGGCCCAAGTGTGAGGGCCAAGCTGCTTCCTCACCAGATTATTAATATGTGATATTATGTGGTCAAACGGTCAAAATAATGTCTGCCAAGAGACTCTTTAAAAAGTCTCAAAACAGCTCCTTAATTCATTTCACTTCGGAGCAAGTTTTCAGCTTTCTTAAAACCTCTTTTTCACTCTTTATTTCACTTCACAAGGAACCTACACAACCCTTTAGTATTCTTGAAGGAAAAATGAACCTTGAAGGCTAAGGTAAGTGAAAATATCCATGTATTTATTATACTTATCCCATGAAAAACAAGAAGTATATGCTAGTATGTTTGTGCTGGAAATTTGGACAGCATGTGTCCTAAGGATTGTTGTGAACTTTTCTTATTATTTAAGAGGATTTTCTCTTCTTGGTTGGTGGAATTATGAAGTAAGACTTATTTTTTAACAAGGTATAGTTTGTTAGTGATGTAACTAAGTTATTGTACTATTTTTACAGTCCGCGAAAGTAAGTTCTTGTGTGATATCGTAATTGTGCTCATAATAGGAACTTGTACGCTGATTGATTTAGGAATATGGTCTCACGTCATTGACCTATTTGAGGAATATTTTTGAACTGTTTTAGGATTGTTTGTATGTGTAAATGTTGTGGGAACAATTTGGTTGAAGTTGGTAAAGTTTTGGAATCGTCAACATCGTAATGTAGCGAAGGGATGTAACGTTATGTCGCCTATTTGAATGTTGGGTAGAATTGTTATTTCCTATGCTTTATGGGCTATTATAAGTCTATTATAGCACTAAAACAGGCTGCACATGATATGTATATGATGATGTGCATTAGAAAATATGATAAAAGATTGAAAGAATACGCTCGGGTTTATAACTACCCGCTTGCTGCCCGTATGTTTTTTCTTTATGAGATTGGGCTGCCAAGATATATCTATTGTTTGCTAATGCTATTTTTATTACCTAATATATTGTAGATAAATATTTGGGGGTAGGTAAGGTTATCTCGAGGTAATGAGAGGTCGTAAAGCGAGGTATATAAGGATACTTGATTTAGATTCTTCCTTGGCACATCAAGGCACTTACCATCTCCGATACAACTATTAACCATGTCTCCACTCTTTGAAATGTCCATATTCTTTGATACATAGTCACCTTCAAATCAGCATACATGCTTGGATACCAAGTTACATGGGTTCTTGTTGCTAAATAAAGTTCACGAGTTGTTTTATTTCGCACGCATTTCATTATTTGTGTAACGTACTCTTTTCATTGTCATATTGTCTTGTATGATTATCTACATGTCACATGCTACATATACAGACCTACATCTCTAATATTATGACCACCAAAAGAACCATCTCAAAGGTAATTAAAAAGTAAAGTATATTGCTTATTGATGGGTGGTAGCCCGAGGGGTGGAAGAATCACCTAGTCAGGGTCGATCCTATCACCGAGGGAAGCCTGAGGGGTTAAGGAAGAGCCTAGCCAGGGTCGATCCCTATACAGTTTTACCACTGATCAGTTGTTCATTTGCATTACATGTTGCGCTCAGATTATATAGAAAAGGTAAAGTGATAAAAAGAACATAAAGTACATAATCCTACAGTATAACTAAAGGTGGTCTGTTATCCTACACTAGTGCATAGTTTCATTTGAGTTGTTACTTCACATACAACATTTTCTGCCTTACATATTCAGTACATTATCCTATACTGACATCCCTTATGAGGGACCTGCATTTCATGTTGTAGGTACAGGCTCTAGTAAATCTTCCCAGTAGGAGTACAGTATATCCAGCTGTTGTTACCAAGCTCCAGGTTGCTTCAGAGTTTGTGCATCCAGAGCTTATATTTTTATATTGTATAGTTAGTCGAGGCGGGGCCTATCCCGACCCTTATCAGAAACTTTTCCTTATCTAGAGGCTTGTATACAATGTAAATTAAAGTATGGTCATGTCTCGTACTTTAAACACCGTAGCCCCAATGGCCTAGGCATATGCATTTCCTTTTGGCTTGTTATCACTGTGTATTTTCTTAAAGGCATGTTGAACATAGGAATCCCTTATAATATGTATAGAAAGTGCATAGATACAGGTTGGTTCTCCCGGGCCTTATCGGCAATGGGTGCCAGTCCACTCTAACGGGACTTTGGGTATGACAATAGATACATAGCATGTCCAACAAACACCTCTACTACATTGATAAGAGCAAGGTCCAAGACAAAGTAACCGGGTTCACCTTCATAGTCAAGATAGGACATAAATAAGAGTATCTAAATATATAATAATAGAAACATAGAAAAATATCCCCAGAATGGAGGACTCACCAACTACTTGAGTAGTACCGAACTAGCCACGTGGAGGAGGAGGACGAGGATGATCAATTGGGGCACTTGTTCCTACATGGTGATATCATGTACGCAAGTGTATACACTAGTACGTTTGAATGTACTAAGTATGTAGGATGCAATACAATAAAAAATAAGCATCATAAACAAAGTGCATAACAATAGGCAATAGACATCATATAATAAAATGACATGTATAACCAAAGCTCAAAAACACATGCTGAAGTAACTCATGCTCATATAGGATATCATATGTGTAGAAGAGACCAAGCTAGTTTTTCAAAGTACAAACCCCTTGGTTGATTGATGACGATCTCACCCCATAACCCTAGTGGGGAAGTACAAACCCCTCAATGGTCGATGATAATCTCACCCTATCTCCCTGGTGGTGAAGTACAAACCCCTCACATGGTTGATGAGTACAAACCCCCATCTAGGTTTTTCAGACTCTTAGTCCTCCTCAGATCGAGCATGGTATAATGCAACACTTTATATAGAATATATTATTTACTTAAGCTTATTTCATCATCATAACATCGATCATATCATATCTCATGCTTTGGACCTTCAATTCCTTAAGAAACTATAACTAGACATTTTATCAAACACTTCAAGGGTGTGCAATGCTAGTATAAAATCATGTAATTCAAGAGTGAAATCATTCTAGAAAATTCAATGTAAAGCCATCAATAGATACTTGGTAACACCCTCAAAAAAATACTTCAACACTCTTCATCAAACCTTGCAATATATCTTAGTTTCACAGCCCAAAACACAGAAAAACAATCACAATGTCATAAACCCAATATAGTGTGCAGTGATTTTCATAATAAATAAGACCCACTATTAAATCATCTTTAAAATCATGCAATTTGTAAGAAAAAGAAGCTTGGGCATCATGGGTGAAAGGAACTCACGGAAAAAACTCACATACCTTAGCTTTGGAGAGACTCTTGGTGACGATTGAAAATGATGGCTTGAAGCTTGAAGGAAATTCTTAGATCCGGAAGAGGTTTGAGACTTGAATTTAGGAGTGAAAAATATGGCTAAGTGTTTCAATAAGTATTGAGAAATGTTTAGAATGATATGATGGTAAAATATGGATAAGGATAGATGCATTTTTGGGAAACTTAGGCCCAAGACTTAGAAGTCTTGGACTGAGACTAAAATACTAGTCACAAAAATGAGCCAGTGCACGATGTGAAAGCAGCGCGCTTTGCTCTATAGAAGTTGCCATTTGGAAATTTTGAATTTTGATACCATTGCTCTAAAATCGGGGTTAGACCCTTTTCCCTCTAATTTTTACCCCTAAGAAGAATATAAAGTTAGATTTTTTATATCACACACAAATTTTTAGATATATGGAAATTACAATTCTGAGCACTTTTGAGGCACATTTTCGGGGACTTTTTGGGGTCGTTTCAATACTCAGTATATTCAAATGTACTAATGCATATTTTATACCTACATGGTATCACCATGTAAGGAACGGAGCACCATTTGATCATCGCCCACATGGTTAGTACGATCCTTTAAAGCAAAGCTTTGATGGGTTCTCAAGTTCGAGGACATTATCATTATTACTCTTGTTATTTTGATAGTTCTTTATATCAAACATTTGTTACTATAAGGGTGAGCCTGAAAAGTGTCTTGGCCCCCGCTTTATTCCATCTTAGAGGTGTTATTGGATATTGTGATGTATTATTGCTTGAGTTTGACTCATTAATGCTTTAATGATTATCAAAGACTCCCCTTAGTCCTGCTTTCCTTTTTATTATATCTCTTGTTGTTGTTTGCTTTGCTTTCGCGACCAAGGATATGTGACTTATATGCTAAGAGGCTTGTTTGGATCCCTTTGGGTTCTCATTGAGTCATGACACATGTAACATCCTTCAAGGTCCTTTGTAGGAATCACCAAGTTAAAAATGCTACTTGGTAAGCAAGAGCAGATATAAAGAAACGACATCTTATCTTTTCCACTTTACTCAATCCTAAGGTAAGGAATCAATAATGTCTAAGGTGTTATACCTTGCATTTAGCCCTTTTCTTGCCACATTACATGCATACATACTCATGGTAGTATCTTTTGATGATACTTGATGTATAAATTTGAAATTGCATGAAAGTGGGGTTTAAATTGCATTAAGTCATTCATATTGGGCTGAAATTTCTCTATTTACTCTTCTGAAGCCTATTTCCATCACATTTGAGGATGAATGTTCCTAAGGAGGAGATACTGAAATGCCCTAGATCTTAAGCTAAGACCCGAGTCATTCCTTGTACGCATATACACTCAACTTGATAACTTCTAATGTTTTGCGATCAATTATTAGGTATTCTAAGTGTATTACATGTGGTTTAGGATCATAAGGCATCATTTACATTGAGCTAAGTCCAAAGGATTCCAATCGGCTAAGTTTCAGTATGAATTTGTATAAGAGTCAACTTCAAATGGTCATATCTCTTAGAACATAATTAATTAGGTGATCCACTGCCTATGAAAATAAAGGTCTTTGAATTATCTTGAAATGCATCTAATATTGTCTTATTCGAGGTTCATAGTAAAATGTTATGGGTCATTTTAACGAGTCTTGTCTGGGCTGTCAAATCCAGTGATAGTCAATTTGACCACCGTATGCATTCAGCGATCCGCTGATTTGACCACTGAATAGCTCCAACAAATATTAAAGACTGATAAAAAGGGAAATCTTGGTTTTGCAGACATGACTCATTTATATATCATTTTTTTATCTTGATGATACATTTACTTTCCCAAAAGGGGTTCTCAACACATTTAACCTAAATTCACCCTCCTAAGCCTATTTTCATGCTCTAATAACCTTTCCCTTCACTCATTTTAAATTTCTCTCTCAAGGAAGAAGACTCAAATCCTCCATTGAAGAACAAGCTCTAATTTCTTCCAAGGTCTTCACCCAATTCAAGATTTTCTTCAATCTTCTTCCCTATTTCTCTCTAAGGCATGTCGGTTTCTTCATCCATGGGTCCTTCCAACCATGGAGACCAAAATTCTTTCAAACTAAATCTTTAAATTTCAAGGTTTATTTTATTAGGGGTACTTTCTGTTCCTAATTATATGCATGATCACGTTAGAAATTATTATTTACTGATTTGAAATGCATGAAATGAGTTGATATTTATGAATAATTTACATTACTACCTTAGGTTAATGATTTCTTAAGTGGGTAGAAACGACCCCAAAAAGTGCCCAAAAGTATGCCTCAGAATGCCTGAAAATTTAAATCTATATATCTCAAAATCCATTTATTATATCAAAAATTTGACTTTATATTCTTGTTCAGGGGGTCAAAATTAGGGGGGAAAGGGTCTAACCCCAATTTTAGAGCAAACGATTAGCAATTTCAATTTCCAAATGACGCACGCAGCTGTCACGGACATGTTTAAAATTGGCCTTCGCGACAGGTTCATGTAGCGGACCTACGTAATTCCCTGCTAGTGATTTCTATCTCAGTCCAAACTTTGGAGTTTTGGCCCTAAGTGTTCCCTAACGCGTTTTTACCTATACTTAGCCTTATTTCACCCTTATATCATCCTAAACATTTCCCAATATCCCCAAAATACTTAGCCATATTTTCACTTCAAAATTCAAGACTCAAAACCCTCATCCGGGATTAAGGATTCTCTTCAAGCTTCAAGCCTCCATTTTCAAACTTCATGAAGAACTTCCCTAAAGCTAAGGTATGTGGTGTTGAACCATTTTGTCCATTCATCTATGATGACTAAGCCTCATTTTTACTAATATTACATGATTTCCCAAACGTGATGATGAAATGAGCTTATGCATATGATGAACTATATATAAAGTGTTGCATTAGACCATGCACGATCCAGGGGATAAGAGCCCAAATAACTGAGAGAAGGGTTAGTACTTCTCCATCTAGAGATGGGGCCACATCATCACTAATCGAGATGGGGATTTATACTCATCAACTGAGATGAGCATTCGTACTCATCCACCTAGGGATAGGGTGGCATTATCACCAACCGAGATGAGGGTTAATACTCATCCACCGAAGTGATGGGGCGGCATCATCACTAACCTACCAAAGGGTTGTACATTTAGAAACCTAGCTTGGTCTCTTCTTCACATTTGATATCCTATACAAGTATGAGTTACTTAAGCATGTTTTACTTAAGCATTGATCATACATGGCATATTGTATATTAGATCTATTTCTTAATATTGTGCATTTTAACTATGATGCCTAATTCTTTTTGCATTGCATCCTACATACTTAGTACATTCAAATGTACTAATGCATACTCTTGCCTATATGATATCACCATGTAGGGACCAGTGCTCAAGTTGATCATCCTCCTCCACCATGTGGTTAGACGGTGCTATTCAAAGCTTGTTGGTGAGTCCTCCACTTCGGGGACCTTGGTTTATATTCTTTCTCTTGATTTGTATTGAGACACTTTCTTATGTTCTATTGACTATGAGGGTGAGCCCGATAGCTTTGTCTTGGCCCCTGCTCTTTCTATGTATTAGAGGTGCTTGTTGGGCATGTTGTGTATTTATTTATGAGCCTTAACTCTTGACTCTTGATTATGATGTTTATGCAAGCTTATCCATTAGCCAAATTATCCTTATTCGTAATCTATATGTCTTTTATATGCTTCCGCTACCAGGGATGTGTAATGACAAGTTAAGAGGCTTGTTTGGGGTTCCTTCAGGTTCCCCATTCGATGTGTCACGTCTAAGTCCTAGGCTTGGGCCATGATAAACTTTGTATCAAAGCACTAGGTTGATAGATCCTTGGAGTCCAACAAACCATGCCGCTTAGAGTTCCATTCATGGTTGTGAAGCATGCCATGACTACGAGTAGGAGGCTATGAGAGGTTTTAGGAAATGTTTCCCTTCGTCATGTCCTAAGTCATGCTATAGAGTTGTGATAAGTTCCCCCTCCCCCCAACGATTGTTCTTTGCTATGCTAGATCATCCCAAACACTAGAGGAAGACATGCCTAATGAATCAATTTCTAAACCTATTCTCAAGATACAATTCAATTTTTTAAACCTTAATTTCTTCAATAAGATCTCTTTTATAATTCCAAGTCATAAGGAATTAGCCTAAGGCATCTTGTAACGTGAAATGGTTATTGGTTTCATATGTTATATTTAAGTACTTCGAACAAATTTTAGAACATATAGTAGTGAGCTCTGGATGCTCTTACTATGCTTTCCCAAGTCATTGCCAACCAAGTCCAACATGGGGCCCAAGCCCTTCACGCTACTACACCGGGAGCTATGGTAAGAGATTTTATGAGGATAAATCCTCCGACTTTCCATGGGTCAAAGGAAGATGAAGATCCACAAGAGTTCATCGATAAGGTCTACAAAAAATTTTCTATCATGGGTGTTAGTCCAAATGAGAAGGCGGAGTTGGCAGCATACCAACTCAAAGGGGTAACCCAAATTTAGTATGATCAATGGAAGGGTGAGAAAGGTAATGGCTATGTAGTTCTTTGGGAGGAATTCAAATTGGTCTTCCTTAATTAATTATTCCCTCTTGAGCTTAGGAAAGAAAATTTGATTGAGTATATGAACTTGAAACAAGGTGGTAAGAGTGTGAGGGAATATGTCCTCAAATTTAATCAACTTTCAAAGTATGCTCCTTACTTGGTCGCCGGCTCCAGGTCAAGGATGAATAAGTTCGTTATGGCGGTTTCTGACTTGGTGAGTGAAGAATGTCAATCCTCCTTGCTTATTAGTGACATGGACTTGCCTCGGTTGATGACATATGTTGAGCAAATGGAAGAAGAGAAGTTGAGAAAAAGAAGGGGTCATGAGGCCAAAAGGGCCCGTTTTGAGGGCAAGTTCCATAAGGGTTTTAGACTTCCATAAGGCCAAAGGCCTCCTCATTCTACAAATAGGGAGTTTGCCAATGACTTCCCTAGATCACAAGGTAATGGTGGTGTAGCTCCTAATGATGTGTGTCCTAGGTGTGGGAAGAGTCATAATGGCTCGTGTTTGAAGGGTACTAGTGCATCCTATGGTTCTGGGAGCTTGGTCACAGGAAATTAAATTGTCCAAGAAACTATAGCAAGGTTTGGGGTGCAAATGCGGTCCCATTGGGTAGAGCTGGTCCTCAAGGTGGTGCCCTAAGGCACAATCGGTTTTATGCTCTACATGGGAGGCAGGGGGTTGGTGAGGTCCCTAATGTTGTTACTGGTATGTTGAAGATCTTTGATATTGATGTATGTGCTTTGATTGATCAGGGTGCCACCCTTTCCTTTGTTACCCCCTTTGTTACTAAAAAGTTCCATGATGAGTTGGAGTTGTTGCATGAGTCATATGAAGTGTCAACTCCTATTGATGCTTCTATTGTTGCTAGGAGGGTGTATAGAAATTGACCGGCTTTCTTCTTGCATAAAATCCTACCTTGTGATCATGTTGAATTAGATATGGTTGATTTTGATGTTTTTCTTAGGATTGATTGGTTGCATGCCTACTATGCTTCTATTGTTTGTAGAACCCATAGGGTCAAGTTTCAATTCCCAAATGAACCCATCCATGAATGGGAAATTCATGATGTGGTAGTAAGGGATAGGTTCTTCTTATGCATTAAAGCCTATAGGTTGATTTCTAAGGGGTGCTTGTATCATCTTATGAGGGTTAAAGATATGGAGTCCAAAGTCCCTTCCACTGAGTTGGTTCTGATTGTAAGTGCATTCCTCGATGTCTTCCCAAATGACCTTCTCGGTGTCCCTCCCAAAAGGGAGATAGATTTTGGCATAGATCTCCTTCCTGACACTCAACCTATCTCCATTCCCCCTTACCGTATGGCCCCGACGGAGTTGAAGGATCTAAAGGAACAATTGAAAGATTTGTTGGAAAAGGGATTTATTAGACCTAGTAGACTTATTAGACATAGCCAGTCCCCTTGGGGCGCACAGATGTTGTTTGTGAAGAAGAAAGATGGGTCACTTAGGATGTGCATTGACTACCGGCAACTCAATAGGGTCACTATAAAGAATACATATCCTCTTCCAAGAATTGATTACTTGTTTGACCAATTGCAAGGGGCTAGATTTTTCTCTAAGATTGATCTCCGGTCAGGGTACCATCAAGTGAGGGTGAGGAAGTGTAATATTCACAAGGCGGCCTTTCGAACTAGATATGGACACTCAAAATCTACACTACATACACACTCAATTGTATACATATGCATTTTATGCCTATAGTTTTATATAGATGTGTATATTTATGTTTACTATGTGTATATTAGTATTAAAGTCTACATTGTTTACAAATTTTGTAAACTAGATGGTCCAAAGTTCTCGAGTCATAATTTTTTCCAACCTATAGTGGTACAATATAGATACATATACCATATATTTGTCTAGTTACATAATTTACCGTATTTTGAATTAAAGTTACTTTTGGGCTTAATTCACCCTAATGGACCTAATGAATAGGGTCTTCAAACCCTACCTTGGTTCCTTTGTTGTGGTCTTCATTGACGATATTTTGATCTATTCGCATAGTAGGGAAGAGCATATGGGCTATTTAAGAGTTGTGTTGCAAAGATTAGGGGAGGAGAGATTGTATGCTAAATATGACAAGTGTGAGTTTTTGTTCGATGAGGTTGCATTCTTATGCCATGTGGTTTTGAGGGGTAGCATAAAAGTAGATCCTAAGAAGACCGATATGATTATAAATTGGCCTAGACGATTGACCCCATATAATATTAGGAGTTTCTTGGGCCTAGCAGGTCACTATAGAAGGTTTGTGAATAGGTTCTCCTCTATTGCTTCTCCTATGACAAAATTGACTCAAAAGAAGGTGAACTTTGTATGGACCGATGAATGTGAGAAAAGCTTCCAAACATTGAAATAAAGACTTGTGTCCACTCATTTATTGTCATAACCAGATGGGCTTGAGGGTTTTATGGTGTATTGTGATGCATCTAGAGAGGGTTTAGTTTGTGTGCTAATGTAAAATGGTACCGTCATAGCCTATGCTTCTAGGAAACTCAAGATGCACGAAAAGAACAACCCTACCCATGATCTTGAATTAGCCGTCGTGGTGTCTGCACTAAAGATTTGGCGACATTATTTGTATGGGGTGCATGTTGATGTCTTCACCGATCATAAGATCCTTCAATATGTCTTCACACAGAAAGATCTTGACTTGAGACAAAAAAAGTGGCTAGAACTCCTTAAGGACTATGACATGAGTGTGCATTACCATCCGGGTAAGGAAAATGTTATGGCATATGTTTTGAGTCAGGTGTCCATAGGTAGCCTAACTCATGTGGATAGTGGTGATAGAAAGATGGCTAGGGAGATGCATAGATTGGATAGATTGGGGGTGAGGTTGGAAGATATTGGTAATAGTATTGTTGTTGTTCATAGTTCTGAATCTTCTTTGGTTGATGAGGTAATGGTAAAACAAGATCTAGACTCCTCCTTTCTTGAATTAAAGGCCTTAGTGAAAGAGGGAAAAATAGATGTTTTCTCCCAAGGGAGATATGGGGCCCTTAGATACAAGGGTAGGTTTTGTGTGCCATGCGTTGATGGTTTGAGGGAGAGAATTATTGATAAGGCCTATAACTCTTCTTATTCTATCCACCTCGGTTCCACCAAAATGTATAGATACTTGAGGGATGTGTATTGGTGGGAAGGCATGAAAAGGGACATTACCAAATTGTTTTCTCGATGCCATTGTTGTCAACAAGTCAAAGCTGAACATCAAAGGCCCGGTGGTCTAACCCAAGACATAAAGATTCCTACTTAAAAGTGGGAGCTGATTAATATGGATTTTGTATGTGGGTTTCCCAAGACGGACTAGTTTTGATTCCATATGGGTGGTGGTTGATAGGATGATGAAGTCGAGTCACTTTCTACCGGTCAAGACTACATATGGGGCTGAAGAGTATGCAAGGTTGTACATCCATGATTTAGTAATGTCACATGGGGTTCCTTTATCCATCATATCATATCGGGGTGCACAATTCATATCACACTTTTGGAGGTCATTTCAAAGTGTCTTTGTACAAAATTTCACCTTAGTACGGCCTTCCACCCTCAAATGGATGACCAAGCCGTAAAGACTATTCAAACACTTTAGGACATGCTTAGGTCTTGTGTCTTGGAGCTTAAAGGTAGTTGGGATGACCATCTTCCATTGATTAAGTTTTCCTATAACAATAGCTATCACTCTAGCATCAGTATGGCTCCTTTTGAGGCTCTTTATGAGAGGCGTTGTAGATCACCGGTGGGTTGTTTTGAGATTGGACAGGTGCCTTTATTGGGGCCAAATCTTGTTATGGAGGCTCTTGAGAAGGTTAATATGATTAGGGAAAGGTTGAGGATAGTGCAAAGTCATCAAAAATCCTATGTTGATATGAAAAGAAGAGACCTAATTCCAAGTGGGTGATTGGGTTTATTTGAGGGTTTCTCCAATGAAAGCTGCAGTACATTTTTGTAAAAAGTACAAGTTGAGTCCAAGGTATGTTGGTCCATATGAGCTAATTAAGAGGGTTAGCAAGGTAGCATGTGAGATGAAGTTGCCTAGTGAAATGAATTTAGTTCATCCAATGTTCCATGTCTCTATGTTGAGAAAATTTGTTGGTGATCCCAATGCCACTATGCCTCTTGATGATGTGGGTGTTGTTGAGGATAACTTGACTTATGAGGAGGTTCTTTTCTCTTTTACATTCGGGAATCAATGTTTTCAAGGGGGAGATGTTGAAACGACCCTAAAAAAGTGCCCAAAAATGTGCCTCGAAATGCTCAGAATTTTTATTTCCATATGTCTAAAAATATGCTCATTATTTCAAAATCTGACTTAATATTTATGATCAGGGGTTAAAATTATGTGAAAAAGTGTCTAACCTTGATTTAATAGCAAAAGAATAATAATTATAAATTTTTAAAGGACGATGCCCAGTGAGTTGTTTGCAATGCCTCCGCAACACGCCTTGGGCGCACTTTAGTATAAATTCCTCTCTTGTCCTCTCCACAACGCGGAGATGTATATTTCTCCTAGCAGTTTTTTCCTCTGCGGCCTAAAATATTCTAAGTATTAGGCCCAAGTTTCCCAAACGTGTTTTTATCTATACTTAGTCAAATTTCACCCATATATCATCCTAAACATTTCCCAATACTCCCCAAAACACTTAGCCATATTTACACTCCAAATTTCAAGTCAAAACCCTCATCCGTATTTAAGAATTCTCTTCAAGCTTTAAGCCTCCATCTTCAACCTTCACCAAGGACTTCTCAAAGCTAAGGTATGTGGTGTTGAACCATTGGGTCTTTTTACCCATGGTGCCTAAACCTCCTTTTTACTAATATTGCATGATTTAAAGTTGATTTTACATATGGTTTTTGTGTATTAAGGAATTTACAGCATATGGATTTTAGTTCATGAAAGTATGGTTGTTTTGGCATATTTTGAGATCTAAATCTTGGATCTAATATTGGATTTGATGTGGGGTTTTATGTGAAAGTTTTGGGTGTGTTTTCAAGGTGTTGATTGATGATTTTACAACATATTTTCTTGCATGATTTCATCTATAAATTTTATGGTCTTTTACCCCTATTTACACATACACACATACCCCCCCAAGTACTTAATAAAATGTTCGGCTAGGGTTTCTTGAGGAACTGAAGGTCCAAAGCATGATTTATGATGTGAATGATGTTATGATGAATAAAAGAGCTTATGCATATGATACAATTGATGTTATAATAATGAAGAGAGCTTATGCATATGATAAACTTTATATAAAGTGTTGCATTAGACAGTGCCCGGTTCGGGGGACAAGATCTCGGATAACTGAGGGAAGCGTTAGTACTTCTCCACCTAGTGATGGGGTGGTATCATCACTAACCAAAATAGGGGTTTATACTCATCAACCGAGATGAGGGTTCGTACTCATCCACCTAGGTGATGGGATAGCATTATCACCAACTGAGATGAGGGTTAGTACTCATCCACCTAAGTGATGGGGCGGCAACATTACTAACCCCAAGGTGTTTATACCTTGGAAATATAGCTTGGTCTATTCTTCACATATGATACCTTATATGAGCATGGGTTACTTAAGCATGTTTTACTTATGCATTGATCGTACATGTCATATTGCTATATTTTGCCTATCTTCTATTGTATGTATATTTATCATTAAGCCTTTCTTGACTCTTGACTCTTGATTATGACATTTATGCAAGATTTTCCCTTAGCACAATTATCCCAATTCTTAATCTATATGTCTTTTATACACTTTCTCTATCAAGGATGTGTATTGCCAAGTTAAGAGGCTTGTTTGGGGTTCCTTCGGGTTCCCTATTTGTGTGTCACATCTAAGTCCTAGGCTTATGTCGTGACATTAGTACTGCCTTCCACCCTCAAACCGATGGCCAAGCCGAAAGGACAATTCAAATCCTTGAAGATATGCTTGGGTCATGAATTTTGGAGTTGAGGGGTAGTCGGGATGACCATCTTCCTTTGATTGAATTTGCATACAACAATAGCTATCACTCTAGCATCGGTATGGCTTCATTTGAGGCTCTTTATGGGAGACATTATAGATTACTAGTGGGTTGGTTTGAGGTTGTAGAGTAGCTTATTAGGACCAGATCTGGTTATAGAGGCTCTTGAGAATGTTAGGATGGTTAGGGAAAGGTTGAGAACAACCCAAAGTCGTCGAAAATCTTATGTTGATGTGAGAAAAAGAGACTTTGAATTCAAAGTGGATGATTGGGTTTGCTTGAAGGTTTCTCCAATAAAAGGAGTGGTCCGTTTTAGTAAAAAGGGGAAGTTGAGTTGAAGATATATTAGTCTTTATGAGGTCTGGAAGAGGGTCGGCAAGGTAGCTTATGATTTGAAGTCACCTAGTGAAATGAATTTGGTTCATCTCATGCTCCATGTCTCAATGTTGAGAAAATATGTTGATAAGCCAAATGATATTATGCCTCTTGATGTTGTGGGTCTTGTTGAGATTAAGTTGAATTATGAGGAGGTTCCGATTCAGATCCTAGATAGGAAAATGAAGATATTGACGAGCAAAGAGGTGGCACCTGCTAAGGTCCTTTGGAAGAACCAACAAATCGAAAGTGCTACTTGGGAGGCCGAACATGACATGAAAAAGTGGTATCCTTATCTTTTCCACTCCACTCAAACCTAATTTACAAGTTCTAAGTCTTCTATGTAATTTCAAGTCTTATTTTTCAGCCCCTATGTCATTCATATGCATTGATGTTTAAGTTGGCAAGTCATGATGATTTTACACTCATGTTGAGGTTTTGAAAATGGTGTTTTAAAAGTGATGTTGCATTGTAGTTGGGGCTAATCTGTTTATGATCATTCTTGTCTTGTACATCTCTTTTCTTTTATATTCGAGGACGAATATTCCCAGGGGGGAGATATTGAAACAACTGTAAAAAGTGCCCAAAAGTGTGCCTCGGACTGCCCAGAATTTTAAGATCTATATACCTCAAAATCCATTTGTTATTTTAAAAATCCGACTTCATATTCTTGTTCGGGAGGTTAAAATTTGGGGGAGAAGGGTCTAACCCCGATTTTAGAGCAAACAATTAACAATTTCAATTTTCATAATTTTCAATTTCCAAAGATGATCTACGACAGTACTGCAACACACAGATGTTGCGGACATGTGTTAATTTGTCCTTCGCGACAAGTCTGCATTGCGAGCCTGTGTATTTCGCTGCCAGTGATTTCCATCTCAGTCCAAGGCTTTAGGGTCTTGGGCCTAAGTGTTCCCCAACGTGTTTTTACCTATACTTAGCTTTATTTCACCCTTATACCATCCTAAACATTTCTCAATACTCCCCAAAACACTTATCCATATTTTCACTTCAAAATTCAAGACTCAAAACCCTCATCCAGAATTAAGGATTCTCTTCAAGCTTCAAGCCTCCATTTTCAAACTTCATCAAGAACTTCCCCAAAGCTAAGGTATGTGGTGTTGAACCATTGGGTCCTTTCACCCACGGTGCATAAGCCTCCTTTTTACTAATAGCATGATTTTAAGTTGATTTTACATTTGGGTATTGTTTATTGAGAAATTTACTGCACAATGATTTTAGTTCATGAAAGTATGGTTGTTTTAGCTTGTTTTGATCTCTAAATCTTTGATCTGATTTTGAATTTGATGAGGGGTTTTGATGTAAATGTCGTGGGGTTATTGCAAGGTGATGATTGATGATTTTACTACAGATTTTATTGCATGATTTCATCTCCAAATTGCATGGTCTTGTACCTCCACTACACACCCCCAAGGTATTTAATAAAATGTCCGGTTATGGTTTCTTGAGGAAATGAAGGTCCAAAGCATGAGATGTAATATGAATAATGCTATGATGATAAAATGAGCTTAGGTATATGATTTATATATTAAGTGTTGCACTAGAGATTATGATGAATCCTATATAAGGTGTAGAACCGACCATGCCCAATCCAAGGGGGTTTGAGCACCCGGATAACCTAGTGAGGGGTTTGTACTTCTCCACCTAGTGATTGGAAGGCATCATCACTAACCTAGATGGAGGTTTGTACTCATCAACCTAGGGAAGAGTTTGTACTTCTCCACCATGGTGATGGGGCGGCATTATCACCTACCCAGATGAGGGTTATTACTCTTCCACCTAAGTGATGGGGTGGAAACATCACTAATCTACCAAGGGGTTCGTACTTTGAAAATATAGTTTGGTCTCTTGTATACATATGATATCCTATATGAGCAGGGTGTTACTTAGCATGTTTTACTTATGCATTGTTCATACATGCCATCTTGTTATAATATGCCCATTGCCTATTGGTATGCATTTCATAATGATGTTTATTTCTTATTGTATTGCATCCAACATACTTAGTACATCCAAAAGTACTAACACATACTCTTGCCTACATAATATCACCATGTATGAACCGGTGCTCAAATTGATCATCATCCCTCTTCACGTAGCTAGTTGGTGATATTCCAAGCTTGTTGGTGAGTCCTTTATTTCGGGGATCTTAGTCTATGAATGTTATTATCTATATATTATGACACTTCCTTATGTTCTATTTTGACTATGAGGGTGAGCCCAGTTACTTTGTCTTGGCCCTCGCTCTATCTATGTATTTAGAGGTGTTTATTGGAAGAGTTGTGTGATTATGATATGAGTCATGACTCCTTGTCTTTGATGTTGTTGTTTTGGCAAGATATCCCTTAGCTCCTTTTCCCCTTATGCTTGTTTTATGTCTTTTACATGTTTCCACGACCAATGATGTGTAATGATAAGTTGAGAGGCTTGATTGGGGTTCCTTCAGTTTCCCGATTCGCCGTGTCATGTCTAGGCCCTGGGCTTAGACCGTAACATGGGTCTTGTTAAATCATTACCCAAATGTAATATCTTAGTCTAAATCATGAATATTATGTTCAAATAAGTATGTATTTCCATCTAATTTCATGAGTTGATGAATTTTGGAAAAATAACCTATCTTAAACTATTATGGGTCCTTGAATCGCATTATGTACTATTTAAATTATGATTTCAAATGATATATTCGCATGATAGTATGCAATTTTATGAATGTTATGAATGATTAAGGGCTATCAAATTGTTATGAATCCGTGGAAATTCTATGAAAATCATCCAAGGTTATGAAGCCCTTTTCATGATAATATGGTTTAATGACCCACTCCTATTATGAAATTATGATTTTGGTTGTGCTTTAGTTTTCAATGAGATATTGATTTGGCACCGAGAAGACCTTGGTAAATTTCCATTGTCCCTAAACTGTGCATCGTTATAGGTTATTACTATTTTCCTAACTAGGCTAACACTAGTAGATCTAACTAAGTCTTGTAACACCTTCCGAAAAGGCCATTAGGTAAGGATATCATGTAACTCCCACCAGAAAGGCAATGTCCTAAGGTAAGGTATAATGCAGCACCCACCAAAAAGGCAATATCATAAGGTAAGGCTATAGTGTACCTTTGCAAGTAGTATACTCCTGTTTTAGTGTGGAGGAAACATCAGGATTTCATATAGTAGCTCGTATGATCTTAATGTCTGTTAAGGTCTCCTCCCACATATGTATGTTATGATATGAACTTATAATTTTACCTCTCATACATGTTTTGATAAAGGATTAATCAGTCATATCATATTGAGCTTATTTGTATATGATTATGAATCTTGTTTACTTGGTATTATGATCTCTTATTGTATTTTATCCAACATACTTAGTAAATTCAAAGTACTAATGCATACTATCTACAAACATAATATAACCATGTAGGGATCGGAGATCTTCCCAAACCACCTCCTCTGGTTAGTTGATGTGTGAAGATTTTTGCTTATAGTAAGTCCTCCATTTCGAAGGCAATATTTAATTTCTAACTACCTATGTTAAAAAATTGCTACTTTTGTTACTTATTTTGAGGGTGAGCTGGGTCATGTCCTGGCCACCGTTCCACTCATGACTAGACGTATTGTTGGATGGTATATTATATATGACTCATGTGACACTTGTATCTATACGATTCCCATTACTCCGTATCCTGTGTATGATGTAGATTTTGATGATATTAGCAAAATGGTGAATGTCCTAGGTCCCTACTTCTCATAGAGTGCGTTCTGTGTCCACTTTCCTTTAGAATTAGTAGTAGTGTTTTGAATAATGGGAATTCCTTATCCCTTATCCCATAAAGTGTGTCCTATTCCTAAAATCCCATTAGTATTATTTGTTGATGGTTGAATATTTGTTTTTAATTAAAGATGTGCTTAAGTATACTCTAAGGCTTGATTGGAGCACCTTGGGGTTCCCCATTCGCCATGTTGCATCTAGTCCCTAAGCTTGGGTCGTGATCTTCTTTATATCAAAGCACTAGGTTTATAAATAGTCTTCAACATCCAACATAGTGCATTGTGTAGAGTCTTGTTTATTATTGTGAAGCATAGAACAACTATGAATAGGAGGCAATGAGGTTTTTAGCAAATGACATACTTCTTCATGTTCTATGTCTTGCCTTAGAACTCATCCGAAGAATTTCTTATACCTAATGATTTATCTATCACTTCTAGATAATACCTCAAAGAATAATGCCACAAAGAGTCTTTATTCCTGGAACCAAGCCCCTCCAACCCCTCTAGCTCCCCAAGAAAAAGAGGTTACTCATGTCGAATACCGGAATATTATCACCTTGTTTGCACAGGCTGTAGCCAACCAAGCTCCATGCTCCTACTACGGCCTTAAGGGTGAGAGACTTCTTGAATGAATCCTCCAAAGTTCCATAACTCAAAAGTGATGAAAGATCGCCAAGAAATTATTGATGAGGTGTAAAAGGTCCTAGCTATCATGCGGGTAAGCTCGGAGGAGAAAGCAAAAGTAGCGGCTGAAAGGGTCATGAATAGCCTATTCCTTGGGAATTAAAAGCCATCTTCCTTGATTTCTTCTCCCTTGTGGAACTAAGGGAGGTGAAGATGATGGAATTTACGAACATTAAACAAGGTTCCATGAGTGTGAGGGTGTATTCCCTTAAATTCAACAAGTTTCCAAAGTATGTTATTCACTTGGTCGCCGATCCCTAGGAAAGAATGAACAAATTTACATTGGGAGTGTTCGATTTGGTAAATAAAGAGTGCTACACCACATTGCTTAAAGGGGATATTGACATATCTCGACTCATGACATATGCTAAACAACTTAAGGTCAAGAAGCTTAGGAAGTGGAATATGGTAGTCTAAGAGGCTCGTTATAAAGGTGGGTTAAGGTACTAAGGATGGAGGAAGTGGAAATTTTGAACAAGACCACAAATTTCAATGCCAAAGATCATCAAATGCTCCAAATCAAAGGCTCATCAATGATAGGGTGCCCAATCCTAAAAATTACGGTGGTAATAGTGGACCAAGTTCTCCTAGGTACCCAAAATATGGAAGGGATCATGGAGGAAAACGCTAGAGAAACATGGGTATGTGCTTTGGGTGTAGCAAGTTGGGCCACAAGATTTTTATTGTCCAAATGCTCCAAGAAACATTAAAGATGGTCATCCTCAAGGACATAGTGACCATGGAGGTCAAGAGGCATAAGGTGGTAGGTGACCCGAGCTCCATTGTGTCTTTGGAGGTATGTGCATTTATAGGTATTGGTCTTTGGGGGTAGTAGGTGTTGAGGAAAACTTTACATATGAAGAAGTTTCAATTGATATATTAGATAGGCAAGTAAGACATTTAGGAACAAATATATAGCATCTATTAAGGTCCTTTGGCGGAATCAACAAGTTGAAAGTGCTACTTGGGAAATGAGAGCGGATATGAAAAAATGATATCCTTTATCTTTTCCACTCTACTTAAGCCTAAGGTAATGAGTAAATCATGTCTAAGGTATTAAACCTTGAATTTCAACCCTTTTCTTGTCACAGTGCATGCATACATATTCATAGTAATATGGTTTGATAATATTTGATGCATAACTTTGAAATTTCATGAAAGTGGTGTTTAAATTGCACTAATACATTCATGTTGGGATGAAATTTATTTATTTACTCTTCCCAAGAATATTTCCATCAAATTCGTGGACGAATGTTCTCAAGGGGGAGATATTGTAATGCCCCTAGATCTTAAGCAAAGACCCATGTCATTCCTCATATGCATATAGACTCAATTTGATGACTTCTAATGTGGTAGGATCAATTATTAGGTATTCAAAGTATATTACATTTGGTTTGGGGTCATAAGGCATCTCTTACATCGAGCCAAGTCCAAAGGATTCTAATCGAATAAGTTTTGGTAAGAATTCATATATGGGTCAACATCAAAATCAACTCATTAAACCTGCATTCAATGTTAGATAAGAAGGTCACATATATAGAAAGAAATATATACAGAAGGAAGAGTAGTATATCAATATGTCATGAAATCCATGATGCATGTAATTCCATAATATTTCAACATACAAGGGATGAGACCATAACCAACATCTCAAACTCATGCGAACTATTACATGAAATGTTTCTGATGAAAGCCTCCCATCGGGTGAGAGTAGATTACTTGCCAAAGGTAGTCTACACCGTACCTTACGACTTGGTCATTTCAGAAGGATTTTCCATATCATATCATAACTTTTAAAGGGGCATAAATATATACCTATGTTGGCCCATAGTTAAGGGACTTGGGTAATGGAACCTTGGAGATAGCCCCCCTTCCACAAGTCCACTTAGTTCTAGGTCATCATCCCACAAGAATACATATATGTGCTTTTAAAAGAGCTCATTTCACATCATTTCAATGCATACTTAGGCTAAAAAGTCAACATTATTCATAATCACGCACACTTAGGCTAAAAATCCAAATCACATTTTATATCATACTTTCATGCATAGGAATAGCTTATTCACATATATACAAAATGATGTAAACACCCAAAGTTTGCAAAGAGTCATATCATAGATATTACGTAATCACATTCTTGTCATAATCATACTTCATCAAAATCATATTCATAAACATACTTGGGTCTTAGCCAACTTCGTAATCTTCATAAAAGAACAATGCTCATGAAGGCAAATGCCATAAATGATGAGAGAATAGCATGGTCAATAGAGATTCACACTTAAAACAATATTATAAGATGAAATTCCAAGTAAATCCATGAAGAAATTCATATTTAAAGCATACTTAAGATTACACATGCCTAAGTCAACATTTAAAGGGACATGCATATCCAAACCTTCATAATATCAATGCAATTCAATATATTAAAGTTTAAATCACTTTAAAATCATTAATTAAATATAGCTCATATTTCAATTGAATCAAATCATTAATTTAAAAGACCCATATTCAAAGTAACCTTAAATTTCATAAATCAAAAAGTAAAAGAGTTTGGGGTCCTCATGGTCGAAAAGGACCATGAATAAATCAAACATACTTTAGCTAACAATAAGAATCAAGAAGAAATTGATTGAAGAAGAAGATCCTTCCTTAAGCTCCAAGCTAATCCTCCAATGGCTTAGTTGAGAGGAGTCTTTAGATGAGAGAGTTTGAATATTCAGTGTATGAAATAAGTCTGAATAGGAATAGATGAGGATAGGTCTTTTCATGGGTTTAGGATAGGTTAGAAAGTCATAAATGGCCATTATGAATAACAAAAATTACAAGAAAATCATTAATGAAATGAGCTTCAAAAAGTTACAGGGGTCCCATCAAGAAAGCACACGGGTTGTATGGAGTTACACAACGTATAGGTTCCCGTAAGACAACACTTAGAAAAATTTACACTAGACAAGTTCTGAGATGGCGATTCTATACTTAGAAAATCTCTGGGCCAACACCTTTACAGGACCCCACACAATTCCTGTGGTGCTACACGACTTGTACAGGGGTCCGTATGTGAGATGTCTTAGCCAAAATGTGGCTTTCAAGCCCAAGGCTACTCCCATGAGATGTGAAGGGCTCAGTGAAGGGTGACTTAATCTTTAACACCCCCATACACCCAAACACACTACACACAAGGCCAAGGGCCACCTCAAGGAACCTTCACATGGCTCGTGGACTGCTCCATGCTCGTGGAGGTGGTCTTGCGGTGACACCTTGTTCAAAAATTTCCCAAGACCAAATTTCCATGCATCGTTAAGGCCTTACAAATTTTGGGTCATTACATCATCTCCCCCTTAAGAACATTTGTCCTCAAATGTACTAGAACATGGCTTGAAAAGCTTGACTTGAACACAAAACATTCCAACATGAAGACACAATGCATAATCATTACTTGAAAATCATTGCGCCATTTAAACTCATGTCAATACATCTTTTAAATCATTTCATGCACATGTATGCATGTCATGTCATGAAATACAAGAGTGAAAGAATTAGGATGAAACGACCCCAAAAAGTGCCAAAAATTTGCCTTGAAATACTAAGAATTTTAAATTTTATATATCTCAAAATCCATGCGTGGTATCAAAAATACAACTTTATAATCTTGTTCAGGGGTCAACATTAGGGGGAAAAGGGCCTACCCCAATTTTAGAGCAATCAAATCACAATTTCAAATTTCCAAAATTTCAATTTCCAAAGATGATCCATGACGGCACCGCGACACGCAGCTGTCGCGAACATGTGTTAATTTGGCCTCTACAACAGGTTCACATCGCAAACCTGTGTATTCTGTTACCAATGATTTCTATCTCGGTCCAAGGCTTTGGGGTCGTGGACCTAAGTGTTCCCAATCGTGTTTTTACCTATACTTGACCTTATTTTACCCACATATCATCCTAAACATTCCCCAATATCACTCAAACACTTAGCCACATTTTCACTCCCAAATTCAAGTCCCAAACCCTCATCCCAAGCTAAAGTTTTCCTTCAAGGTTCTTATTCAAGCTTCAAATCTCCATCTTCAATCTTCACCAAGATCATCTCTAAGTTAAGGTATATGGGTTTATTTCATGGGTTCCTTTCACCCGTGATACCCAAGCCTCTTTTTACTCAAATTACATAATTTAAAGTTGATTTACAAATGGATCTTGATTATTATGAGATTCACTGCATAGTATGTTAAAACTATGTGCAATTGTGACTATTTTGCTATATTTTGAGCTATAAATCTTTGATCTATTGCAAAATTTAAGGAGGAGTTTTGATTAATATTGCTTATGGTTGTTGCAAGGTGTTGATTGATGGTTTTACAATGGATTTTTCTGCATGATTTCGTCTACATATTTCATGGTTTTATACTAGCATTACACACCCTCTAAGTGATTGATAAAATGTCCGGATATGGATTCTTGAGGAGTTGAAGGTCCAAAGCATGAGATATGATATGAATGACTATATGATGATGAAATGAGCTTATGTATATGATATACTCTATATAAAGTGTTTTATTAGACCATACTCAATATGGGAGGAATAAGAGCCTGGGTAACCAAGGTGGGGGTTTGTACTCATCGACCATATGAGAGGTTTGTACTTCGCCACCGTAGTGATAAGGTTTGATTATCATCAACCATGTGAGGGGTCTGTACCACACCGCTAGGGTGATGGGGTGAAACCATTATCAACCACCAAGGGGTTTGTACCTTGAAAAGCTAGCTTGGTCTCTTCTACACATATGATATCCTATAGGAGCATGAGTTACTTAAGCATGTTTTACTTATGCATTAATCATTCATTCCATATTATTATATTATGCCTATTGTTTATTGTAACGCATTTTGACTATGATGCCTAATTCTTGTTGTATTATATCGTACATACTTAGTACATTCAAACGTATTAATGCGTACTCTTGACTACATGATATCACCATGTAGGAACCGGTGCCCAAGTTGATCATCCTCCTCCACGTGGCTAGTTCGATGCTACTCAAGCTAGTTGGTGAATCCTCCACTCCAGGGACCTTAGTCTAAGTTGCTCATATTATGTATTGAGACATTCTTCTTTGTTCTCTATTTTGACTATGAGGGTGAACCCGGTTACTTTGTCTTGGCCCCTGCTCTCTTATATATGTATTAGATGTATTTGTTAGACATTTTATGTATCTATAAAGATGAAGAGACTCATCTTTCTTTCTTACAAATAATATTGGAGCACCCCATGGCGATATACTTGGTCTAATAAAGCCTTTCTCCAATAAGTCCTTTAACTGATCCTTCTTCTCTTTAAATTCAGTTGGTGTCATATGATAAGAAGGAATAGAAAAAGGTTAAGTATCCGGAAGGAAATTTATGCCAAAGTTTACTTCTAATTCAGGAAGAATATCAGGCAAATCTCCGAGCAAGACATTTGAAAACTCACTAACCACCAGAACCTATTCAAGAGGAGGTGGCTCAAACTCCACATCTTTAATCCTCACAATATTATAGACACACCCCTTATAAATCATCTTTTGAGCCATAAGATAAGATATAAACTGACCCTTAATAGTAGAGTCACTACCCTTCTATTCAAGAACAGGCTCATTTGGAAATTGAAATTTGACTTTGCGGATTCTATAATCTATAGAGGCATACGATGAATGCAACAAATCCATCTTGAGAATAATGTTTAAATCAAATATCTCAAGTTTCACAAGATCATGTGGAAGGACTTTATGCAAAATAGAGACAGGACAACCCCGATAGACTATTTGGGCAACAATAGATCACCCACGGGAGTATAAGCTAAAAAGGGATCCCTTAGAATTTATAAGCTAAAAAGGGCTCCCTTAGAATTTTAGGACTTAATCCAAACTTAACAACTAAAAGAGCAGTTACAAAAGATAAATTTGCACCTGGTTCAAGCAAAACATAAGCATCAAATTTAAAGACTTCTAACATACCAATCACAACATCCGGAATCTTCTCTATATCATGTCGAGCATCTAAAGCATAGAATCTATTGTTTCTGTGGTAACCACCTTGAGGAACCCTTGGTTTGACTTGATCACTCTGAGCTATTTAACCCTGACCCTTCTTGGCATCTTAAGGATAGTTAGCAATCTTGTGGCTCATATCACCACACCCATAGCAAGCACCTAAACCTTTCCAACATGCACCCGAGTGGTTCTTTCCACACCTGTAACACCCCTAGCATTGGCAAACCTTGTATTAGAACCTTGGCCCTATTGGAATCGACTATAACCAACACAACTCTTGGAGTTAGAGAATCCACCATCATAACGGGTTCTCTTAGAATCGTTCACCCTCATCTCCTTGAGTTTCTCTCCTTCAATATGTTCAGCATAAGTCATGAGTCTGGAGATATCCATATCCTGAATAAGAATAGCCATACGAAATTCTTTTACAACCACATCAGAGATCCCAGAAATAAACTTATTCATTCTTACACGAGGGTCAGCCACTAACATAGGAGCATACTTTGAGATCTTTGTGAAGTTGAGGGCATAGTCCATCATGCTCATACTACAATTTTTGAGGTTGATAAATTCTATCATTTTGACCTCTCTAAGATCAAAAGGAAAGAAATGATCTAGAAAGGCAAATGTTAACTCTTCCCAATTAACCCCATTACTACAAATCCTCTCCATCAACCATTGGGTGTACCACACTTCAGTCACATCTTCAACTGATAAGCAGCTAGCTCAGCCTTCTCCTCTGACGTCACCCTCATGATGTTCAACACTTTAGAGAGATCATCAATGAAGTCTTGAGCATCCTCATCAGCCGTCGACCTATAAAACTCCTTAGGATTCATCTGGGTAAAATGTCTCACTCTAGCAGCCAGAGTGGGAGCATGAGGAGAATTCGCAGGCTTGCTAGGTTAGTCACCAATTGGGCAACCATGGCAAAGGCAGTTCGAAATTCATCTTGAGTAACTGGCTCTTCCATAGGCTCTTAGGGGACTTGGTTCTCATTAACCAAGGCCTATCTTGGTAGAGGGGCTCTTCATGGGGGCATCTTCTGTAAGGTTTCAAGGACATAGTCAAAGTTAGGAAGTCTTAAGACACGGTTCAAGCATGAGATAAGACATGAATAAGTGAGACAATTCCTAGAATATCACATAGCTTCCCACTCAAAAGTATAGTGCACTTCACACCTATGGTAGGAATCTAATTGACGAGGCATGTTGGACTCCGAGGATCATTTATAAACCTAGGGCTCTAATATAAAGCTTTTTATGACCCAAGCCAAGGGCCTAGGAGTGACATGGTGAATGGGGACCCAAAAATCCCCAAACAAGACTCATAGCATCCACATGCACTTGGAAGTGCATTATGAAGTAGTAAAGGGATGAGAAAGTATGACTCAAATCATGGGGATGTCATAGAGGTAGAAATTAGCATGATTCATGTAGTACACAACATATAAGAACTAAGAGGCAAGTAGGTATGACTCACATTGTGGGGATAGAAAGGACTAAGGACTTTCTACATTTTCCATCTCATCATAATAACAACATTCAATAGATATCCATATTCGTAATCTCAATAACCAAATAACGAGACATATCACAAATCTGTACTAGTCCACATGTTGTCCAACAGCGCCTCTAAGTCATAGAATAGGACAGGGGCTAAGACATGTCTGGGGCTCACCATCAAAGTAAACAAAACATAATCGGAAGCAACATAATAGGTAGATCAAAGGTGGCTTTTCCTTGGAAGATAGGACTAACCACAACAACTTTCACAATCCGAGCTAGCCGTCAAGAGGTGGATGAAGATAGTCTCTGGTCCCCACATGATTAGATCATGTAGCCAAAAAGCATGTGTTAAGATGTTTGAATATAATAAGTATGCAGGCGTGCAATGCATATAAACAAATTAAACCTGCATTCAATGTTAGATGACAAGGGCACAGATATAAAGAAAAGTATATAAGTAAGAAGAGTATTATATCAATATGCCATGAAATTCATGATGCATGTAATGCATTAATACTTCAACATATAGGGGATGAGACTATATCGATATCTAAAACTCATGCGAGCTCCCATCGGGTGAGAGTAGACTACTTGTCAAAGGTAGTCACATCATATCTTACGACGCGGTCATTTTGGTTCAATGACCACCTTCCTTATGACCCATTCATTTCAGAAGGATTTTCCATATCATATAATAACTATCCATTAAAGGGTCATAAACATATACCTTGTTGGCAATAGTTATGGGACTTGGGTACTGGACCCTTGGAGATATCCCCCTTTGCACACGTCCACTCAGTTCTAGGTCATCATCCCACAAGAACACATATACATATACATGCTTTCAAAAGAGGCATAAGTCATTTCAAGTCATTACAATGCATACTTAGGCTCAAACACCAGCATTCTTCATAATCATGCACACTTAGGCTAAAAAAGTCAAATCGTACTTCATATCATACTTTTATGTATAGGAATAGCTCATTCACATATATATAAAATAGTGTAAACACCCAAAGTTTGCTCAAAGTCATATCATAGACATTATGTGATCACATTCTTGTCATAACTATACTTTCATCAAAATCATATTCATAAGCATAATTAGGACTTAGCCCACTTCGTAATCTTCAGAAAAACCAAAGCTCATGTATGCAAATGCCATGAATGATGAGAGAATAGTATGGGCAATAGAGATCCATGCTTAAAACAATATTGTAAGATGAAATTCCAAGTAAATCTATGAAGAAATTCACATTTAAAGTACACTTAAGATTACCCATGCCTAAGTCTACATTTAAAGGGACATGCATACTCAGATCTTCATAATACCAATGCAATTCAATATATTAGTGATTAAATCACTTTAAAATCATTTATTAAATATGGCTCATATCTCAATTGAATCAAATCAAGATTAATTTAAAACACACATATTCAAAGTAAGCTTAGATTTCATAAATCAAAAAGTGAAAGAGTTAATTTTTGGTCTATTGTTGAAAGGAACCATGAATCAATCTCACATACCTTAGATAATAAGAAGAATCAAGAAGAAATTGATTAAAGAAGAAGAGCCTTCTTAAAGCTCAAAGCTAATCCTCCAATGGCTCACTTGAGAGGAGTCTTGAGAGAGTTTGAATATACTGAGTGTGTGAAATGAATTTTGATAGGAATAGAGGATTATAGGTATTTTTAGGGGCTTATGATAGCTTAGAAAGTCATAAATGACCCTTACGAATAATTATAATTACAAGAAAACTAATAAAGAAATGAGCTTTGAAAAGTTACAGGGGTCCTATCAAGAAGGCATACGAGCTGTGTAGAGTCACATGGACCATATAGGTGCTCGTGAGACTACACTTAGAAAAATTTACATTGGTCAAGTTCCAAGATGGTGATTCCATGCTTAGAAAATTTCTGGACCAACACCCTTATGAGACCTTAGACAAGCCGTGTGGTGATACACGAACCGTATAGGGGGTCTCTGTGTGAGGTGCCTCAGGCAAAATGTGACTTTCAAGCCCAAGGTTACTCCCACGATCCACTTCACAACTTGTATTGAGTCCCACGAGCCGTGAAGGGATTAGTGAAGGTTGCCTTAGTCTTGAAACCATACGCCCAAACACACTACACACAAGGCCAAGGGCCATCTCAAGGAATCTTCACATGGCTCGTGGACTACTCCATGACTCGTAGAGGTGGTATTATTGGGAAACCTAGGTCAAAAAGTTTTGGAAACCAAATTTCCATGCATCGTTAAAGCCTTATAAAGTTCTAGTCCTTACAGCCACCATAGTAATTACTATTTCTCTAAATGGGCTTACCAAAAAGGCAATGTAATAAGGTAAGGATATCATGTAACACCTACTAAAAATGTAATGTTGTAAAGTAAGGGTATCATGTACACCAACCAAAAAGGAAATGGCATAAGGTGAGGGCATAGTCTACCTTGGCAAGTAGGCTACTCTTTTTTTGATGTAGAGGAAACGTCGAGATTCCATTTAGTAGCTCGCATGGTCTTGATGTTGGTTAAGGTCTCCTCCTACATATGTATATTATGTTATGAACTTATGATTTTACCTCCCATGCATGTTTTAATTAAGGCATCAATCACTCACATCATATTGAGCTTATTGCTTTTGTATATGATTATGTATCTCGTCTACTTGGGCTTATGATCTCTTGTTACATTTCATCCCATATACTTTGTACATTCAGAGTACTAATGCATACTTTTTTTCTACATGATCTAACCATGTCAGGATCGGAGCTCTTCCTCATCCACCTCCTTATGGCTAGTTTGACATATGAAGATCTTTGCTTATGGTAAGTCCTCTATTTCAAGAGCAACATCCAATTTCTATCTATCTATGTTAATATATTGCTACTTTTGTTACATATTTTGAGGGTGAGCCTGGGTTATGTGTTGGCCCCTGTTACACTCATGACTACAGATATTGTTAGATGACATGTTATGTATGAATCATATGACGCTTTTATCTATGGAGATTCCCCTTATTCCCTATCCCATGTATGATGTAGCGTTTGATGATATTATCAAAGTGGTGAATGTCCTAAGTCCCTACTTCCTATAGAGTATGTCTCATATGTCCTTTCCCTTTTAATTACTCGTTGTGTTTTGAATGATGGGAATTCCTTACCTCTTGTCCCATAGAGTGCATCCTAACTCCCAAATCCTCATAGTATTATTTGTTGATGGTTGAACTACGCTTCTTAACCAAGGATGTACTTAAGTATGTTATAAGGATCTTTTGGGGAACTACCGGGCTCCCCATTCATCATGTTGCACCTAGGCATTTGGTTTGGGTCATCATATTTAAGAAAGGTGGCATGTGTGTGAGGGAGGTATACCCTCAAGTTTACAAAGTTGTCTAAGTATGCTCCAACTTTGGTGGCCAACCCTAGGGCATAGTTATAGGTATATTTTCAGTTTTTTGATTCATAGATAGTTTATTTTCTTGTGTTTTGATTGTAATTTTGGACATTGGGTTGGTTCAATATAGGGTAATAGTGTATTTGATGAAGAGTACGTAATTACAAGACTAAGTTAGCCAGTTTGGCTGAGAAGAGCATCAAGTTGAGTTTCTACGACTGGGTTTACTAGCCGTAAAACACTTTACAACCTATAGCCCACCTTGTAGAGAATTCCAATAAGCAGGAAATTATGCACTCCAATCCACAAGCCAACTCGGTAATTTATAAATCAAACTACGAGTCATGAATAGGGTTCATGGACCCCAGGTAAGTTTTCGAGAAATTTTGCTAATTGTTGAGGGTTCTGCGACCAATTTTACGAGTCATAAAATGCTTTACGACTCGTGGATTGGTCCATGAATCCTAGTCCTAGAAACTAGGGTTTGGATGTTCTATGAAACCATAATTTACAAGCCGTAAAATACTCTACGGCCCATAATCGGAGTTTCATAGAGTCTAGGCCCAGTAATCTTCATTTGACCCAGGTCAATATATAAATAGAGGGGTCAAATTATTTGACCCTATTCTTGCTTTAAAATTACTAAATTGATCCAACCTACCGCATACCTTTGTACTTCCGATCACCACCAGCCACTGCCCGTCCCTTTTCCGGCAATAATTCCTACAACCTAAGATTTTGTGACTACTCAACTCTTTCATATTCTTCACTTTAATCTCAAAAGCTTGGTAAGTTTCAGGTTAAATTAATACCTCTAAATAGGCCTTGTTTTGAATGTTTGATGTGAATATCATGTAGGGTATCGTGTTTAGACATAAAATCCATGCCTGAATTGAATATGTGATTAGTTGAAATTAGGTTGCCCATGTTTGATTATTATCTAAGTCCGGAATTGGTCACTTTGGCCTTGGGTGAATGCTTTGGATTAATTGTTTGTACCTATGGAGTCACCCACCATAAGTGATTGACTATTTATGTTTGTGGAATTGATAGGTGATGACATAAGTATATAATCTTGTTGTGATCAATCAGAGGTAGTCGGAATCATTGGGTAAACCACACCAACCACTTTCGATGGGGTGTTTGTATGCAGAATGTTGGGGTGAGGGTTGTAGTATTGAAATTATGAGGGTGCATGTGTTTTAACTTCGATGCTAATAATTTGTTGGTTGAAATAGTCTTTATGGGGTCCATCTGTGTGCTTAAAAGCTCAAGTGACAGAGTTTTCTTATCCACGAGTGGATTTTACAGCGTATGGATCATTCCACGAGTCGTAATTTCCCCTCGCACAAACTTCTAGAAACTTGATATATCTGAGTATCCATCAAACGAGACCTTGTACGAGTCGTAATTCACTTTACATCTCATAGATAGGTCTCGTAGACCCCTGCTTGGAATTAAATTATTCACTAAAGACCTCTATGATGCAGTTTACGACTCGTAAACCACTTTACGAGCCATACCTGGTCTCGTAGACTTTTGCAATAACAAATATTGTTTGAACCACTAGTTTACGTAAGCTCTTTATGGCTCGTAGTATCCACTATGGCCCGTAAAGGTGCTTTCGTAAAATCCTTCTGCAACTAAACTCAGATGATTTTTTGCATTCTAATTCTTGATTTTTGGGGCTAACCATGGTGGGTATATGTTTATTTTAGGTACTATGACCCTAAAAGCTAAACGCAGTAAGATCTGGACTATAAAGAGGAGGCTCATGGATGAGCCTTCAGATGATGAGAAGACCACTCAACTTAGTGGTTCACCAGAGGTCCTAGATGTCAGACCGGACACATAGGTTGCTATAATACAAACCAGATCCACTCCCAGAGCTGGGCAAACTCAAGCTCTTGTTTCTCGCACTCCCCAGTCTGAGGAGGAGGCAGTGACGAGAACAGTTTACCACAGATGACTCCATCTAGAGAGAAGTCCAGCTTTGAGGACAGATCAAAGGTAGATCCTCCGTTGCACCCCGATCATCATCATCTATCGGATGCTCTCACTAGTTGGTGTATATTGAGGGCATGCAGTAGATCTATACAGAGGGCATACAGCTGAGAGAGCGGGGCAAGCCAACCTGCTCCATTTATAAGGAGCCTAGAGTCGTTACCGAAAGACTCAACTGTGTCCTCGACCTCTAGGACACGATGATCAAATATGGGCTCGAGTGGCTGACTGGATCTATTGGATGATACTCCCTGACCATGGTGAGTTTTATGCCTCCTATGCATCCAGTATCCAGCTTACTCTTCCCAAGGGGAAGAAGCCCCTTGCTTAACCTAAACTGACTGAGACGAGAGTAAGGGACTGGCAGGTGGATATATCTGAGGCCACCATCCGCCATATGTTATTTGGTCCTAAGTTTCCTACCCCTAGATCCACCATAGAGTTCGACTACAGAGTGAGGTAGATGGGGGACCCACTTATGATGAAAGATCTAGAGAGGCGAGCCACATTGATAAGATAGGTGGCTGAGTATGTTACAGAGCAGGGTCTAGAACCTTCTTGGGTCACTACTCATTCAGAGCCTATCATCAAAGCTTCGTCAGTTTCCCCACTAAGTTTTGGTGGGCGGTTATTTGGTCACGCATATGGCCAACACTTGTTGATAATACTCTAACATCGGAGCATACAATTTTGGTTGCCAGTATCTTAGCTGGCTATAAGATTAACTGGGCATGCCTCATTGCTGAGCAGATTCATGAGGCCGCACTTAAGAGGTCGACCTCAATCCTATTCCTATATATGATATACAGGCTCTGTCTAGAATTGAGGATGGAGATACTATATCAGCTGGACCAGATGATTGAGGCCCAGCGTATATTGGATCCAAGCCTAATCAAGGCTGAAGAGTACCTGGTGGAACTCCGACGAGCACAGCCTCCACCTGTTCCTAACATGTTCCCCCCATTGCTACCACCTGAGGGTTTTGAGACTGCCACCACTACTATTGCTACTGCTATTAAGGAGTGGCCCTGCAGCCCGAGGCAGTTAAGGAGAGGGGGCCCACTACTGTTGTTCCTGCACCATAGGCTATTACTCACAGCCTACTAGCACGGGCATGATCTACATGTCCAATGCAACTATACAGGCCTTGGCACAAAGGTTATCACATGCTAAATCGCAGTTGACTCAACTTGTTCACCAGATCAGGCCATGGGTCTACTAGGGGATTTCAGACTCAAAGGTTCAGAGTCAGGCATTCATAGTCGCTACTATCCAGGATTGTATTTCTATCGTGGATTCCAGTATTGATGCCTTTGAGTACAGGGTACAGTGGAGATTGGGTGAGCCTTGGTCTTCAGACTTATCATCTATGCAGATAGAGATCCAGCAGCTCCGAGTTGACTTGATAATAGCACTAGCGGCACCGATTGCACTACCATCGACTATACATCTGGTGCCGGTAGTTGATTTATTTACTCCTAAGGAGCCTACCCAATCTTCCCTCAAGAAGAGACCATGCACAAAGGATGATGAGCCAGAGAAGAGACACATACATACAAGGCTCAAAGAGGAGGAGGAGCTCTAGCTTGTCTTAAGGAGATTGAGACATGAGGAGGAGATGGAACGAGCTCAAGAGGAGAAGCAGTTGAGGGGTGTTGGCACCTCCAAACAGAGCACTATTAATGAGCAGACTACCCCATAGGAGGAGGGTGGACATACTCAGCCACATACAGGCGTTGGGCGCCCAAGTATGTTTTTTGACCCCTTATGTGTTCTATTTTGCTTAATTTTGAGCATTAGGGACAATGCACATCTTATTCGATCGGGTGTGGGTAGTTATGAGCCTTAGTGAAGTATTAGTAGCTTGGGTTCATAACTACCCTAATTTTTTATCCAATGAGTTTTCTTGCCTTTGTTCTTTTTCCTTATGGATATTTAATTTTTATTGAAGTGACATGTTTAGGATGTTTAGATAATATTTGTAGCATAGAGCACCGGCATTTGTGGCATATAGCATGTTTTAGTGTTTTGTTTGAAAAATGATACTCACCAAAAATTTTGATTAAGTGGTTACATACCAACCATGCATGTTTAGGTGTGTGACTATATCTATTCTGATAAGTAAGGATAAATTGAGATAAAAAGCATGATATATAAGTCTTTTGTTGATAACATATACAGTTTCATGTGAGTGTGAGCATAATTTAATAAATTCATATGTTTTGTGCTAATTCAAAACTTGCCATGTTACTCTAAGTTAGGCTATAGATTAATTGGAGTAGGAAAGGATCTTAGGCCATTGTTCTTAAATAGTCCACTTTAGCCTAAAAATGACCAACCAAAATAATTATATAATTTATTTTTCCTAATGTTTGAGCCTAACATGTATCTATTCTTTGAAAACACCCGATTAACCTAGCCTTGTTAGTTGTAAAATCCTGAAATTGGCCCTAATCTTTCCTTAACCATTATGTACCTTGACTGAGGCAAAACACTTAAATTGAGGGTGGCTACCAAAAGTGGTTGTAGTTTGGAGGATGGATATTATGCACCTCAACACAGGCCAAAAGACTAAGTTGAGGATGGCTAGGGTAAGGGTAAAACACAAAAATAAGGGGGTGAGTTAGGAGTACGGAGAAAAATAGAAAAATCCTGTATTGGTGCAAAAAAAAAATAAGTGATGCCTTAGTGTGAGCTAAAAAGCAAAGTGAAGTGTAAAAAACAAGGCAAAAAGCTGAAAAATGAAAAGAAGGCACCCGGAAAATCTTAAAATAGGAAAAGGGTGACAAGGTAAAAATAGCAAAGTTGGTGAGGAAAAAGAGTAGAAAAAACACAGTTTCAAGGAAGGTCTTTAGTCACTATTTTCCCATATATCATACGAAAGTCCTCGATCTTAGTTACAAGCCTAGAAAGTCCTAAAGTGATCCTAGTCCAGTTAGTTGAAGGTCTGAGTCATGAGTATAGGGGCAAGCCTATGGTATTAGACATTATGCATATATATCTATTGTAACAGTCAGTAATTTTGCACAATCCCAATGCTAACCATGGAAACATCATTGAGTGCCAAACTGGGTTCTTTCTGTGAGAGTACTCGCAATGCATTATTAGCAATAGGCTTGTCAGTGATTGTACATTTTTATAATACCTTGTTTGTCATAGTTGTGTTGTCATATGCACAAGTTGTATTAGTTTTCTAAATAGCTATTTGATCCAGTTTTTAGAAGTTAGTGTAGGTGTCTGAGTCTGAGATGTAGGTGATGTATGCCATTGAGGTGAGGTCTATGTGTTACTGTATTATCAATATAGATTGAGTTCCCCCTTGAGGATAAACAACAATTTTAAGTTGAAGGTGCTGATGTACTGCCAAAATACAACACTTTTGATGCTTAAAACTTGAAATTTAGATTGTTCTCAATGCGATTTTAGTGGATTTTATGTATTTTTGTGGTTACGTTTGTAAGATTACAAGTTGGCTATGATTTTGGGAAAACTTACAGAAGTTGCTGTAAAATTGCTATTATATGTGACCCGCTACGGGTCGTAGACCATTCTACGGGTCGTAGGGAGGTTTAGTGAAGATTTCCAGTGAGGGGCTAATTTTTGAAGTTTATTCTACAAACTTGTAGATGAGTCTAAAAGAGTTTACGAGTCATAGAGAGGATTTGTGCCCCGAGGATCAGAGAAGTGGCCTTGCAGGAATGTCTTCAGACGAAACCCCCTTTACGAGTCGTTGAGAGTTGTCATAGAGTTGAGGTCCAAAATTTTAGCAGTTGAGTACGAGACCCCGACTATGGGTCGTAAAGAGCTTTCGTATGGTGTGCCGACTGTTGACCCCCAATTTTGACCTTCCACAATATGTATTAGTTATCGAGCTTTTTCAATTTTTAATAATTTGAAGTAATTATTAAAAAAAATCTTTTAAGCCATTTTAATGATAATCTTTAAATTTTCAAAATTATATATATTTTTTCACATATTTATATACGTATATACAATTACATACTTTATCATTAATTTTTCATAATTCCTCAAAAATCATCCCAAAAAGATTTTATTTTTTGTTAATTATCTTATTTTAATTATAAGTTATTTTTAGATTCATTTAGTCGATAATTAATTGACTTATTTCATTTTGATAATTTTAAGAAGCTCTTTAATCAATTTATATTAATTCGTCTCATATCTGAATTGAACTCGAATTCAATTCGACTACTCTTAAACTTTAAGTATCTACGATTGTACTCTAAAGTGGATAAATCTTCAATGATGTTTTTCTATCCTCAAATCCATTTTTTAAGACCAATTGAGTCCAATGTTGGACTAATTTCGGCCTAATTTCCCTAAACCCGGCCTAATTTTTTTCAGCACTACAATGCAAACCTCTACACATTCCTATGCTAAATAAACCTACGTGTCCCATCCCTTTTACCATTTTTTCTGTTTCTCTTTTCCAAAAGCTCTCATGCGTCTTCCACCTTTCAGCAAAAGATTCAACCCTGACAGAATACCTACTATACAACAGCAAACCAAATGCGGCAAGCGACAATGACAACCTAGAAAAAACCCTGAATGGACAACCCAACGTTCAAGTTTTTGAATTTCAAATGCCCAAGTCCATCCGTTTTCCCCCTAAATTCCCCTATAAAATCCCTCATTCCCCTCACTGTTGGAGGGGGGTCCTCACAAGAAAAAAAAAAGCAAGCTTTGTATTTTTAGTAATTAGCCCTTTTCACCTCTAAATACATTAGAATTCTCATTTTTGCTCAAACAACATTAAAGATTATTGAGACCAAAATCTTTTGTTTTCAAAGTCGGGAGCTCATAGGTTAGATTCCATTTTATTGGTGAGAATCTCTCCCTGCTCGTCTCATCTCATGACGCTGCCCCAGAAAAGGTAAATTCATTTTAGCCTTTGTTTGTCTTAATTAAATCTGTTTTTTTGCTTTGCTCATGGAGATGTTATTCGTTGTATTGTTGAATTGAAGTTAGCCATGATTGTTCTTTTTAGTTTTTATTTTGTTCGTTTAGTATCCTATATTGTTCCATTTGCTTTATCCTGTTATAAATCCCTTAATTTTGTTGCTATTATGAAAAATGCTGAGAATGTTGATTTATGTTGTCATTTCAAGTTTTTTATTACTTGCTTAGGTTTTGTTTAAACTCTGGTGTGCTTCTATGTATAAATGTCTTGATTTTACTGTTCTAGAATGAATTAATCCTTGAGAAGTGAAATTACTCTTGTTAAATTCTATAGTTTGATGCTCGAATCCTCATATTATCCGGTTTGAAGGCATTTTCGTATATCCATTGTCATTCCTTAAGTTCATAGTCATTCAAATTTGAATCTATGGCATTTCCAATCTATTAGAATGACGGATATACGTTAATACTATATAGCAGTCTTGTTATGGACTTAGACCTTCGCTAAGACTTCTGCATGGCACTAGTCGATTTGCTCACGATCTTGCAAATACTAGTAAGCCTTTCAACTCTTGATCACTAATGGAATTATAGATTAAGAAGACAAGAGAGCTTTTAGAAAGAAGACTTCTTTAACAATTGGAAGAGCTTACACTTTCTTGGATGCCTAACAAATGAATGGCCCTCCTATTTATACTACTTCCTAGGGGCCAAAGTGTAATTAATATTTACGAGAGAAGTCCCTAAGTATTTACACTTTAGTCCCTCTCTAGATTCTTCCATACAAGTCTAGAGAAAACTAAAGACTACAAGATATCTCTACACAATTCTAAAGTATTCTATGACTACATTCTTCTAGATCTGTCCAAGACTTCTCAAGATTCTCCTACAATATTCTAGAGTCTTCCAGGAGCTTCAAGCTTTATCCATAATGCTCTAGAGTATTTCGAAAACCTCTCCAAACTCTAATTTCTTCTCCTTAACTCTAGATTCTTTCCTTATTTTTAAGAACAAATAGAGGTCCATCACACTCTCCACACCTGATGTTACGACGTCCTCGGTGCAAAGCTGTTGTTGGAACTCGATGTCTCCACCTTCGGACTGCCGTAAGTCTTCGTGCCATCATTTCTCACCTTGTTGCACTTGAAGTAGTTCTTCAAGTGCCATAAGAAATTCTCCACCTCTTGTGCGTCTCTAATGCCTTTGAAGACAGGTGGGTTGGGAGCCTCAATCTTGGCCTCCCTTTCTCCCACAAACTTAATGCATCTTCCGTCAGCCAAGCCTTCCTCAAGTGCCCTCATCCTTGTACTCATGACCTCCATGGTGGTTCTTCTGGCCTCCATCTTGCTCAGTGCCTCCATGAGCCGGCACTCTAAGGAAGTGATAGTCTCCCTCATCTCGAACTCCACCGCCTGACATCCGCCCAACTCCTTTCGGATGTTATTGTTCTCCTCAAGGGTGAACTCCTCCAAGGTCTGGAACTTTCCATTGAACTGATTCAAGCGCTTGTCCAAGAACTATGCTGCTTGCCTGGTAGCATCCATCCTTGTGACCCATCCTTTGTCGAGCATGATGTCGGCGAGATCTTCGCTTCGTTCATCTTCGCTCAACTCAGCGGCTGAAAGTGAGTGGGTTGTTATGGCCTCGCTTGGTGTCGGTCCAACTGGCACCTCCTCAATCTTCTTGGAGCTTTTCTTCCACTTGAGTTTCTTACCTACATCCAATATAACGTCGGTGGTGCTGGTGGCGTCTCCTTCACTTGCCATGATTTCCTTAGTACGAACCTACTTTGATACCACTCTACACCAACTTAGACCTTTGCTAAGACTTCCGCGCTGCACAAGTCGATTTGCTCATGTTTCTTTCACGATCTTGCAAATACTAGTAAGCCTTTCAACTCTTGATCGCTAAGGGAACACTAGATTAAGAAGAAAAGAGAGCTTTTAGAAAGAAGACTTCTTTAACAATTGGAAGATTGCTTACACTTTCTTGGATGCCTAAAAAATGAATGGCCCTCCTATTTATACTACTTCCTAGGGGCCAAAGTATAATTAATATTTACATGAGAAGTCTCTAAGTATTTACACTTTAGTCCCTCTCTAGATTCTTCTATACAAGTCTAGAGAGAACTAAAGACTACAAGATATCTCCGCACAATTCTAGAGTCTTCTATGACTACATTCTTCTAAATTTGTCTAAGACTTCTCAAGATTCTCCTACAATATTCTAGAGTCTTCTAAGAGCTTCAAGCTTTATCCACAATGCTCTAGAGTCTTCCGGAAACTTCTCCAAGACTCTAATTTCTTCTCCTTGACTCTAGATTCTTTCCTTATTTTTAAGAGCAAGTGGCGGGCCGTCACAAGTCCGCTCTCATGTTTTATTTTCTGGGTATATATTGGACTTGGTAAACTCTGAAGTCTTAATAAAATCTTTCTTTTGATTTGGAACACTACATTTTTGTTGTTCTCATTCTAGTTGGTTTCACTTCACAAACCTCTTTTAAACTCTATGTATTTTAAGTTGCAATGGTATTTTCTCATTATTTTGCTGCTTTCATAGGTTTGAGTAATTCTATTTTTTTTCTTTCTCTCTTTATCTTTTCCTAAATCAGTATCCTATTCATTTGGGCTGGAATTGTGTTGTTTAAATGATTAGTGTCTTTAAACCTCTTCGCTTTGCATTTTGTTGAAAATTTTCTTTAAACCTATGTCCGAGTGTTAGGTATATGTCCCTTTCTTTTTCTAGAGTATGGAATATTTATCTAAAGTGGTCACATGGATTTGCATACTAACTTAAGTACCTATTTTTCTCCACTGTAGACTTCCATCTCTCAAAAGTAATTGTATAGCTCTGCATTTTAAATTCCTCACAAGTGTAACTTGATTCAGACTTAGGAAGTTGTAGTTTTCACGATCTCCCTTTATTATGTGCTTTAAATGATCTTTATTATGTGCTTTAAATGACTCCTAGATTATCTGTGTTATGATTTATGTATTGCTCTGTTCCGTGAAGTTGCTAAGCATTGTGGTTTTGTTTCTATAAATATTGGTTGATACTAATCCTTATTCTTTTCTATTTACTTGCATGATCACTTGGGAGAAAATGGAGCCTCAATTCGAGACTCTCACAAGTTGGAGTCTCATGGCTCGACACCACTATACCCCCACATGGAGTCATTACAAACATTTTAGAATACCAAAATAGCAAGACGAGCAAATTTGCTTGGACTTTTTCACTACTTACTCTTTAACATTATTTATTTGTGTATTTTTTCTTTACATATTTGCTTATGTGATTTAGACATGTCCTAATTTGGATCCATAATAGTTGACACTAGATAGATGGTCGGGTTTAAGAACCTTTATTTTAGTTATTAATAATAAATTCCTTCTATTTGTCATGACTCTACTCTTTTTAAAAAAGTACAAGCTTCTTTTTTAAAAAAATCAACCTTTTGTTTAAGCTCAAATTTGTGTTGAAATATTTTTTAAAAAAATTAAATTACTTTTAACACAAACCTTAAATTTCTAAAATTGTTTAAATCAAGTGTTCATTTTTTAGTTCTATTTTTTAAAAACGACAAGTTTAATTTTTGCTATGGAAAAATGCTCATTTCATTTTCAAGATTTAAATATATCACAATTTCAAAATTTAAATATTTTCTTGCTTATTTTTTTCAACTATTTCAACACTTATTTATTAATTATTTGATTAACCTAAGTTTGGTTAACCCCTTCCTTTTAGAACACTCCTTCCTTTTTTTTCAACTTTTAGGATTCCTATTTTAACAACTATTTAACATTTTCAAGGTAATCGTTTTTAACGAATCCTAAAAGATGCCTACCCCTTCTTTTTAGGATGATTAGAACTCTTACCTAGAATCACATAAGATAAGTAGACTTCAAAATGGAGTTTAACTTTAGCAAAAATACGTATTCTAATTTACCTTAAAAATAATTAGGTGGCGGCTCCTTAAATTAGTTTAGGAATCACCAATATATTGTACACCATTTGACCTCAGGTTAAAATAGGGTATAACACCGACCATTTCTCCTATTTTATTTAGGATTTGAATTTAATTATTATAAATAGTTCTTTTAGGTTATTTTTCATGAGTTTTCGCCTAGTACTCAGAGAACTCAATATTTTGATAGAAAAAATTATAAGAGAGTCTTTGAGAACACGTGTGGTTGATTTAATCATATTGTGATTCTTGTTGACATTGGATTGCTTGTTCTTAAATCTATTGTGTAATTATTAAATTATGTCTTTCCAATTCATGATTCCTGCATCTACACATAGCATGAGTAGCTAAATCCACAACTAGGGTTGTGGGAACCATGAAGAAATTAAAGTAAAATTGGATAATTCACTATTCTTAGAAGGTGTATATGCATGTATTAATTACCTCTCTTCATTTTGTATGTTTTCTAGTGGTGGCCAACATTAGAACTCGCCTAGTATTACTGACTAGACCAAGGTAGTAATAAATAGGAAAAAAGATTAATTAACAGGATTCAATTGATGTGTTCTCTTCTAATCAACCAAACTGGGCCGGGGGGGTTGTACTAGGACTAATAAGTAATGGTTAGTAATGTACACTATGCAGATGGGACAAGTCACATAGTGAAATTCAGCTCTTACCTTTGATTAAAGGGCTTGGTGAACTTAAATTACCATCCTACATGTTATACACTAGAAAAGAATTAGGTTATCCAGTGAGACTGAGTTTGGGAACACAATACCCTAGTTGCTCTCCATTATTGATTTTTCTCTTATGATAGTTAGTTTTATTTTCTTATTGATTATTGCAAATCCCCTCCCACCCACCCCTCTCCTCTTTGGAAAAGTAAGTTGGTTAATTACTCAGATTGCATATCGGTGAATTTTTCTTGAGTCTGCTTATTCACTGTGGGTTCAACCCTAACCTTGGTTAGGTTCTATATATTGACAGCGACCGTTTTATCCTCTAAAAAGGAGGTGTAACTTGGGCGACATCAAGGAAGAATATTAGGTGGTGTGAAGATTCTGCGCATAAAGTGAAGAAGTGAAGGGGACACTTACCGAGTGATTGCATTCAACACGATTTGGGTGTTTGATAGGAGAGTGCCATCGGTGCTTCATATGTGTCACACAAAACAGGGGGAGGGGAGTAAGTTGTCAAGGGGGTTGGCAGATTGAACTTACATGTTGTAATGGTGGAAACGCATCTAGTGAAGTTTGATGTTGATGGTGGGAAGGTGGTATTGGATGCAGGAAGCGGACATCGTAGGTAAGAAGAAGAAGAACAAGCGTTTTGAGGGGGGTGTTTTTCGGGAGAGGGGATATGTGTTGGTTTGATATATGGAGGGAAACTGGCGAGGGAAAAGTTGCGTCTTTGGTGAAAGGTGCAAATTGGTGAAGCTATAGGGAAAGAAGCAGCTGATGAGGATGTGTAAGTGAGGGGTAATTGCATAATTTAGAAATTATTTGTAAGTGAGGGGTATAAGGGTAATTTAACATTGACCTTTTTTAGTTGGTATTTTTAAGGTAATATAGATGAAGATTATATTTTAGAAAGATTACATTGAATATTTATTTATGTAACAAGTGACAATCCTAGTTAACATCAAACTAAGAGAGTATCACTCATTGATGTTGTAGTCTTATGCTTTATGTTATGATGATTTGATAACTTGCGAACTAATTTATTTTTTGTTATTAATATGATTTCTAATTGTGAATTATTGTGTTTAAACAAATCTAAATTATATATTTAAATAATTTTTGAAATACAATTTGAAAATATTTTAATAAAAATAGTCAAAACTGAAAATACTTTAGAGTGTCGACCCTACTTAATTACATTAAATATTTCTACCCGTTAATAATAGATCCTTAATATTCTGTAAAAATATTTACATATTTTATATTATAAAAATACTTCAGTAATACCTCCAATAATATTGTTTGTATTTTTCTAAAAACATTTAAACCTATAGAATATAAACTCTAAATAAATTACATTTTCCTAAGATAATTACACCTCTAAACTCTAAATAAATTACACCTCCAATAATATAAAATAATTTTAACGTGCAAAACCAAATAAACACTAAAACTAAAAGTAAAAATGAGATTATATATAATAAAATATTTTTGATTTTACAAAATTACATATAACATAGGTATTTTGTAGCACCCAGTAAAATTACTGAAATACCCCTAGAATGGTATCGTGTGCATAACGCATCTTTCCATGCTCCATTTGTAAATCTGAAATTGGATATGCAATCAACTAGAAAAAATGAGTGGAAAATGGTTTCATTCGAATTTTAGGGCAACCGAGTCAAATTATTTTTTTGTAATTAAACGAAAATAGTGTCGATGCGTGCCCAAGGCGTGACGCTCCAGGGACATAGACCAACATTTGTATTTTCTTTTGGATTTTTTCGACAGAAAATGAAAACTCGTTTGGAAACAAAAATTGTCAAAAAAAATACACATGCCCACGCCCAGTCCGTGATGCGAATTGGGCATTTTCGGGATGAACTTTTTCTTTTTAATTTGAGGGGCATTCTGGTTAATTCCCAACCCCTCCTAAGTTCAATAAACAAATATAAGAGATCTTTTACATCAAGCCAAGTCCAAAGAATTTCTACCAACTAAGTTTTCGCATGCTTTGATAGAAGGGTCAATTTCAAATGACCGTATCTCCTAAAGTATAATGAGTTAGGTGATCCATATTATATCAAATCGAATATATTTGAATTAGCTTTCCAACGTATCAAATTTCGCCTTAATCAGAGATCTGAGTAGAAAGTCATGACCATTTTAGTGAGCAAGTATAGAGCTATCTGAAGATCAGCGCCAGGAGTGCGTCGCGGACCTAACATAGACCCTTTCTGGATGAGATAAATGACGTTTTTTATTTTTTTCAGAGTATTTTTATCCTAAAACTTTTAGGGGTCTATTTAAGGCCCCAAAATGCATAAAATGTCAGCTTTCATAATCAAAACTCTCTCCTTCACTCCTAAAAATAAACGCTCAAGAATCATCAAGAAAGTTATCAAGTTAGGATTAGCTTTCAAGATTCATCCTCAAAGTAAGTTATTCTTCATAAATTTCAATCTATCCACCTAAATTTCTTCATCTATTAATGAATCTCTAATAGTATCTTAAATCATAACCTAAGGTTTCAAGAAAATGAATTCAAGAATCCCAAGAAAGGATTTATTGATTCTTCCTCGTCAAGAATTAGGGTTCTTCATCAAGAACTTTAAAGAATCTAAATCAAGAATTCAAGAATCAAATAGAAGCTCTTCAAAAAAATGTCTTTTCCAAGTTCTTCCACTCTAAAAGAACTACTGAGATTGCGAATTTTCTCCCAGAGAGCTAGTAGTCATCAAATTTTGATGGTAATATCAACTTTCCAAGTATGTAAGGCTAAACGATGGCATGGGAGTATTCTCCCATATGCCCCATAGATGGTCATAAATGAGTTTAGAGTCCATGAGTCCCCATATATGTTTCTTAAAATACTTTCTTGATTATTTTCTTGAAAATTGTATATATTACATGTAATTTCATATGTACATGATCATTATAAGATTGTTTTCTTGAATTGAATACTTTTCATGAGATATTGTATAAACCTTATATGTTAACTTTTGAAAGCATGCATGATTAAACCTAGAGATGGAGTCTAGAGTCTTCACGTGAGTATGTTGATGGAAATCTTGATGTGAGTATGAGGTTGAGTTATTTGAGCTTGATGATCCTATAATTCTTCATAATTGAGTTCCTGATGTTCTATCTAAATGACTTTTTCTAATTGATGATCTGAGTACTTGAATTCTTAAATGATAATTGAGTTAAAGTCCCTAAAATAATATAGGACCCTTGAGTTTGAGTTAATGAGATGATGAGAGTCTCCATGAGACTAATTGAGATGATGAGTCTCCATGAGACCAATTGAGACAATGAGTGCCTCCATGAGGCTACTTGAGATGGTGACGAGGAGGCTTATGAGCATTAAGTCTTGGAAGTAGTATTGAGCACCAAAATGAGTAAGAGTCAGTACTACTTGCACTCATTACCTACTCCAACCTAGTGTAGGAGAGGATTGAACCACTATATCTCATGGTCCCCTCTCGAGTTTACATCCGTAAAATTAATAGAGGATGGCTGAGTTCAGATTCCTTGTAGATCATATTAGTCCCTTACCTGGCAAGTACGGGACAGCGGTGGAAATATCAGCGTGATAGTTGTACAACCACTACCTCACAAAGGGTTGTTGTCGGTTAAGAGAAACTCCCAAAAAGTTTCCAAACTAAGTAATCAGAGTTGAGATGAGATTAGTCCTTCTGAAATGAATCTGATTCGATCGATAAGTTAATTGATTGATGGGTCACTTGTATACTCTTTATTCTTGCTTTAGATAGACATTTGACATGATTGAAAAAAGTAGCAATTCCGTTTCAAATGGTTTGAGCTTGGAAGCAACCTGCTATCTATCGATAGGCGAGAACACATTGCTGGTACCAAGGTTTATGTTCACTACAAAGAGATGTAGTAGAGCATTGCCCGGGGCATCCGGAGGTGTGGAAAGAGCAGCTGTGAGAAGCGGAAAAACCATCAAAAAACGACGATTTTTACTATCCTTGATATTGATTGTTGTTTCTTTATTATCTACCTGTTTTAATTTCATTCAGCTACTTAACAAGTCAGTACATTCCACATACTGACGTCCCACTTTGGTATTGCATCATTTCATGATATAGATAAAATATTTGGAAATCGTCAATAGGTGCATCATTGAGGATTTTGAAACGACCCTAAAAAAATGTCCAAAAATGTGCTTCGAAAGTGCCCAAAATCATAATTTTCGTATATCTCAAAATTTGTGTGCGATATAGAAAATCTGACTTCATATTCTTGTTCAGGGGGTCAATCTTAGGGGGAAAAGTGTCTAACCCTAATTTAATAGCAAAAGATTAGCAATTATGAAATTTTAAGAATGCAATTTCCAGTGGCAAATCCGCTTCACTTCCTTGACGCGCCGTAATACAAAAAATGGTCTATTTTTTAAACTTGGTCCAAGACTTCTAAGTTTTGGGCCTAAGTGTTCCCATTCACTAAAATACCTATACTTATCCATATTTCATCCTCAGATCATCCTAAGCATTCCCGATTACTCACTCAAACATTTAGCCATATTTTTCACTCCTAAATTTAAGTCTCAAAAACTCTTCCGGATCTAAGGATTTACTTCAAGATTCAAGCCTCCATTTTCAATCTTCACTAAGAATGTCTCCAAAGCTAAGGTATGTGGGTTTCAACCATTGGTCCTTTCACTCATGGTGTCCTAACCTCCTTTTCACTCTATTAGCATGATTTAAAGTTAATTTTATAAATAAATTTGCTAGTATGAATATGTCCATGAACTATGTTAAAGCTATGTGAAGTTGTGACTGTTTTACTATTTATTGAGTTATGAATCTTGGGTCTATTGTAAGGCTTGATGAGGGGTTTTGATGCATATGGATTGGGGATGTTGCAAGGTGTTGATTGATAGTTTTACAATATATTTTCTTGCATGATTTTATCTCTAAATTGCATGGTTTTATACTACTATTTCACACCCACCAAGTGTTTGATAAAATATCCGGTTATAATTTCTTGAAGAATTGAAGGTCCAAAGCATGAGATATGATATGATTGATATTATGATGATAGAAAGAACTTACACATATAATATATTTTATATAAATTATTGCATTAGACCATGCCCGATCCGTGGGACTAAGAGTCTCGGTAACCTACTTGAGAGGTTAGTACCTCAAACACCAGAGTGGTAGGTGAGATTGCTACTAACCTAGTTGAGGGGTTATACCTCAAACGCCAGGGTGGTAGGTGAGATTGCCACCAACCAAGTTGAGGGGTTTGTACCTCACACTCCAAGGTGATGGGTGAGATCATCATCAACCTACCAAGGGGTTTGTACTTTGGAAATCTATCTTGGTCTTTTGTACAAATATGATATCCTATATAAGCATGAGTTACTTAAGCATGTTTTACTTAAGTATTGATCAAACATTTCATATTGTTATATAATACCTATTGCCTATTGTTATGCATTTTGATTATGATATCTATCTCTTGTTGTATTGTATTCTACATACTTAGTACATTCAAACGTACTAATACTCTTGTCTATATGATATCACCATGTAGGAACCGAAGTCCAAGTTAATCATCCTTCTCCTCCATGTTGCTAGTTCGGTACTCCTCTGGCTAGTTGGCGAGTCTTCCATTTTGGGGACATTTATCTATGTTTCTCTTATTATGTATTGAGACACTCTTCTTTATGCTCTATTTTTACTCTAAGGGTGAGCTCGGTTGCTTTGTCTTGGCCCCCGCTCTTATCTATGTAGTAGAGGTGTTTGTTAGACATGCTATGTATCTATGATATGAGCTTTGACTCTTTGTCTCTTGACTATGATGTTATGCAAGCTTTCCCCTTAGTCCCTTTGCCCCTATTCTTACTCTTTATGTCTTTTAGATGCTTCCGCGACCAATAATTTGTAATGATAAGTTAAGAGGCTTGTTTGGGGTTCCTTCGAGTCCCCATTCACCGTGTCACATCTAGGCCCTAGGCTTTGGGTCGTGACAAACTTGGTATTAGAGCACTAGGTTGATAAATCCTTGGAGTCCAACACAATATGTTGATTAGAGTCCTATTCATGGTTGTGAAGCGCGCCATGACTATGAATAGGAGGCTATGAGGCATTTTAGGAAATGTTTCCTTTCTTCATGTTCTAAGTTATACTATAGAGTTGTGGTAAGTTCCCCTCTTCCCCAAAGATTATACTTTGCTATGCTAGATCATGCCTAACACTCGAGGAAGAAGGGCCCAAACTCCCGAGGAGCAACCTACCAATAGTGAGCTCCGAGATACTCTCACTACTTGCCCAAGTTATGGCCAACCAAGTCAATCAAGGGGCCCAAGCCCCTCATGCTACTACCCCGGGAGCTAGGGTATGGGACTTCATGAGGATGAATCCTTCGGTGTTCTATAGGTCAAAGGTGGATAAAGATGCACAAGCATTCATTGATGAGGTCTACAAGATTTTGAATATCATGGGTGCTGGCCGAATGAAAAGACAGAGTTGGCAGCTTATCAACTCCAAGGTTAGCCCAAATATGGTATGATGAATAGAAGGAGGAGAAGGGAAATGGTAATGTGGTGTCTTGGGAGGAGTTCAAATGGGTATTTCTTAATCGGTTCTTCCCTCTTGAGCTTAGGGAAGCTAAGTTGGTAGAGTTTATGAATTTGAAGCAAAGTTCCATGAGTGTGAGGGAGTATGAGGTTCAATTAACGTTCAAAGTATGCCCCTCATTTGGTGGCTGATCCTAAATCTAGGATGAATAAGTTTGTGATGGGGGTCTCCAACTTGGTGAGTGAAGAATGTCGGTCCACTTTGCTAATTAGTGACATGGACTTGTCCCGGTTGATGACATATGCCGAGAAAATGGAGGAAGAAAAGTTGAGGAAGAGGAGAGGTCATGAGGCCAAAAGGGCCCATTTTGAGGGTAAGTTCTAAAGGGGTGGCCGGCTCCATTAAAGCCAAGGGTCTTCTCATGATACTAATAGGGGGTTTGTCAATGACTTCCCTCGGCCTCAAGGTGTTGGTGGTGTGGCACCTATTGATGTGTGTCCTAAATGTGGAGGGGGTCATAGTAGCCCATGTTTGGAAGGTACTAATGCATGTTTTGAATATGGGGAGCTTGGTCACAAGAAAATGGATTGTCCAAGAAATCGTAGCAAAGGTGGGGGTGCAAATGCGGTTCATTGGGTAGGGGTGGTCATTAAGGTAGTGCCCTAAGGCACAATCAGTCTTATACTCTACATGGGAGGCAAGGGGTTGGTGAGGTTCCCGACGTTGTTACCGATATATTGAAAATCTTTGACTTTAATGTATATACTTTGATTAATCCGGGTGCTACTCTTTCTTTTGTCACCCCCTTTGTTGCTCAAAAGTTCCATGTTGGCCCAGAGTTGTTGCATGAGTCATATGAAGTGCCTACTCCTATTGGTGCATCTATTGTTGCTAGAAATGTTTATAGAAATTATCCTATTTGCATCTTACATAAATTGTTGCCTTGTGATCTTGTTGAATTAGACATGGTTGATTTTGATCTCATTCTTCGGATGGATTGTATGCATGTCTACTCTGCTTCTATTGATTATAGAACCTGTAGGGTCAAACAAAAATTTCCAAATGAACCCATCCTTGAGTGGGAAAGTCAAGATATGGTGGTCAAGGGTAGATTCATCTCCTGCATTAAAGCCCGTACGTTGATCTCTAAGGGTTGTCTTTACCATCTTGTGAGGGTTAGGGATGTGGAGTCTAAATTTCTTCCCATAGAGTCGGTCCTGGTTGTAAATGAGTTTCTTGATCTCTTCCCAAATGACTTTCCCAGTGTTCCTCCTGAAAGTTGAAATAGACTTTATCATAGACATCCTCCCAGATACTCACTCATTTCTGCTCCCCTTACCGTATGGCCCCAGTAGAATTGAAGGAGTTGAAGGAACAATTGAGGGACTTATTGGAGAAGGGATTTATTAGACCTAGCGAATCCCTTGGGGTGCTCTGGTGTTGTTTGTGAAAAAGAAGGATGGGTCCCTTAGGATGTGTATTGACTACCGTCAACTCAATAGGGTCACCATCAAGAATAGGTATCCACTTCCAAGGATTGATGACTTGTTTGACCAATTGCAAGTGGTATCTATTGCTCTAAGATTGATCTTCGGTCTGGGTATCATCAAGTGAAGGTGAGGGAGTGTGATATTCCCAAGATGGCATTTCAGACTAGATATGGGCATTATGAGTTTGTTGTGATGTCTTTTGGGTTGACCAATGCACCGACCATCTTTATAGGTATAATGAGTAGAGTCTTCAAACCTTACCTCGATTCCTTTGTTGTGGTCTTCATTGATGATATTTTGATCTATTCTCGTGGTGAGAAGTAGCATACGGCTCATTTGAGGGTTGTGTTGCAAAGATTGAGGGAGAAGAAATTATATGCCAAATATAAGAGTGTGAATTTTGGTTGAGGGAGGTTGCCTTCCTAGGATATGTGGTGTCAGGGGATAGTATTAGAGTGGATCCAAAGAAGACCGATGTGATTAGAAATTGTCCTAGACCATTGACCCCGTCGGACATTAGAAGTTTCTTGGGCTTATCGGGTTACTATCGGAGGTTTATGAAGGGTTCTCTTCTATTACATCTCCTATGATGAAATTGACTCAAAAGAAGTCTACATTTATGTGGAATGATAAATGTGAGAGGAGTTTCAAAACATTGAAAGACAAGCTTATGTCTGCTCCTATATTGTCACAACCGGATGGGTTTGAGGGAGTTGTTGTGTATTGTGATTCTTCTCAAGTTAGTTTGGGTTGTGTGTTGATGCAAAATGGTAAGGTCATAGCTTATACTTCTAGACAACTCAAGGTACAAGAAAGGAACTACCCTACCTATGATCTAGAATTAGTCGTTGTTGTGTTTGCATTAAAGATTTGGTAGCACTACTTGTATGGGGTGGATGTTGATATGTTCATCGATCATAAGTGCCTCCAATATGTTTTCACTCAAATAGATCTCAACTTGAGGAAAAGGAGATGGTTAGAACTTCTTAAAGATTGATATTTAGTGTACATTATCATCCGGGTAAGGCAAATATGGTGGCAGACGCCTTGAGTAGGGTGTCCATAGGTAGCCTAACAAGGAGATAGCTAGGGAAGTGCATCAGTTGGCTAGGTTGGGGTTTAGATTGGAGGAAGTTGGTAGTGGTGTTATTGTTGTTTATGGTTCTAAGTCTTCTTTGGTCGATAAAGTGATGGCAAAACAAGGCCTTAATCCCTCCTTATTAGAATTGAAGGCCTTAGTGAAAGAGGGCAAGCTGGAGGTTTTCTCCCAAGGGGGAGATGGTGCCCTTAGGTACCAAGGTATGTTATGTATACCTTGTGTTAGGTTTGAAAGAAAAGATCCTTGATGAGGCCCATAACTCTTCTTATTCTATCCACTCCGGTTCCACTAAAATGTATAGAGACTTGAGGGATGTGTATTGGTGGGAAGGCATGAAGAGGGACATCACCAATTTTGTTTCCGGTTGTTATACTTGTCAACAAGTCAAAGACGAACATCAAAAGTCAGGTGGCCTAACCCAAGACATTGAGGTTCCTACTTGGAAGTGGGAAGAGATAAATATAGAGTTTGTGGTTGGATTGCCCAAGACTAGAAAGGGTTTTGATTCCATTTGGGTTGTGGTTGATAGGATGATAAAATTGGCTCACTTTCTACTGATTAAGTGTCACTCCCCATCCTAGGGTCGTGACCAGCGTCCGATAGGGACACATAAACTCCTACTAAACCAAATTCCTATCTAACCTAGTCTGGAATTCTAGCGAAATTTCGTCCACTATATCCCTCCAATATAGATTTCACGCAACTTAGACTTCCGGTTGACCGCTGTCCTCTACACAAATAACAATGACGCCATAATTAACACTTATATCGCATTGAAGCATTTTAACTTTATTTTTCTATTCCAATTGTTCTAAAAATTTCGGCAGCATTTCCCCTTAAAATATGCTGCCCCAAGAATGCATCTCGGCTCAATTAATCCAACAACACAACAACAACAACCTGCAAGCCCAAAACAATATTTTTCATGCCATAATCATCGAACAAATCACAAAACGGAGACTTAACGCAAATAATCCAAAATAGGGCAGCCCCTAATTAACACATATACATCACATTCCATCCATCATAAACACTTCAAAAATCATATAACGCTATCCCAATGCACACTACAACTCCCGACGCGAAAACACAACGCAATACCCTTTA
>JAABOM020012100.1:0-19430 GCA_011800125.2 Solanum clarkiae | reverse complement strand
CGATTAAGCAGCTAATTCTTCACATGAAAATCCAAAAGCAGAGAATTGAAACATACTTTCAGCATTTTTAACCATTTTTTAAACATGCATTATTATTTACGCCCAGAAACTTTCACATTTTAGGTGAGATTCAGCAGAAAACAAGAACGGACAACCTTATTAGCATACAACAGTTGTATTCACCCGGAGATAGATTGATAGCATTTCGAAGAGTCGAAAAACATCAACAAGGCAATTATCAAGCTATATTTGAGCATTGTAGCAGGTATTTGAGGAACAAAGTCATTTCAGCATTAATTTTGACTCTTGGAAACTCGACAGTAAACAGAACAGGGTAATAGCAGCGTCTTCAATCAGCACAAATGTTAAGCTCAATAGTTAAAACACAGAAACATGAGAAAATTTCGACTCTTGGAAACTCGAAAGTAAACAAAACAGGGTAATAACAACGTCTTCAATCTGGACAAATGTTAAGCTCAACAGTTAAAACACAGAAACATGAGAAAGGAGTCATTTGTACATTCTTCATGTGGGAAACAACTCGAAATCAACTAATATATCGTACTTATGGATAAGGAACACAAAATCAGACAAGCGGACTCTTAAATTTGATCGGGACAGTCAACAACAACAGTCAACCAATCACAACATATGCGTAACAATAGAGCACTCCCAGCCAGAAGCACGATGCAAACAAGATGATTTTCAATATAGCTTCAAAATTCATGTTCAGGCACCATATGTGAAACTCGAAGAAAAAATGAGATAGTGTATCACCTTTTTCGGGGCAGCGAATTGGGACGACGAGCTCTGAGTAGGAATTCTCGCACCCCTAAGAATCAAAATTCGGACGCTGACCTGACTCCAAAAATGTTCTGGCTTCTAAATCGATGAACTTTTGACTAGGGCATTACGAATTAAGAATAGCTGGACGTTGACGAAACATTTTTGGGTTTTCCAAAATGATACTGTTTCTGGCAATGGGTTAAAGTGGCTATGGAAATCGATTGGATACTCCGGTTTTTCTTGGATTACTCACGGTTGTGGTTTTTGAACTATATCTGTTTCGTTTGACCACCCTTATTACAAGGATTGATAGGTTTTTTCGAGGTTTTTCTTTCTTCCTCCCCCTAAAACGAAGAAGAGGGGAATTATATGGGTGAGAAATGGGCAACAGCTCTATTTTGACCGGGGAATATGGGTTTGGGGAAGGTAAAGTATTTGGGGAAGGGAGAAGGGTCTGGGAACGGGGTCACTAGGGAAGGGGAAAAGGGCTTGGGAAAATGGAGAAAGGGGCGGTAGGGTTTGGGAAAGGGAGAGAAGAAGGGGAGCGGGTGAGGGAATGGAGCGTGAGTTGGGAGGGGAAAGGTTTTTCTTAGGAAATGGAAAAAAAATGAAGAAGAAGAATATGGGTGAGGGAGATGAAGAAGAACGACGAAGGAGAGGGGAAATGGAAAATTGGGGTTCTGGGAAAGGGAGCAGGGAGCATCGGGAAGAAGAAGGGGATTTTGAGGATTTGGGGGCGCGTGATCTACACGCACTCGGATTTAATAATTTTATTTTTTTAGATGAAACAATTGTCCAAAAATTGTTTAAAAATACAAATAAAGGTCGATGATTAATTTGACACCGTGGAGGGTAAAAATTAGGTGTCAACAATCCTATTGATGACAAAATTAATTTTCTTGTGTAATCGATTTGTGTCCATCTATTGTTGACACTTATCTTATTTTTGGATTGTCATAATGAGATTGTTTGACATAAGTGACAACACCAGTTGATCTTATTGATTTTCTTGCAAAATCAATTTGTGTCTATCTAGTGTTGACACTTATCTTATTTTTGGATTGTTATAATGAGTTTGTTTGGTATAAGTGACAATACTAGTTGATCCTATTGATGAAAAAATTGATTTTCTTGCAAAATCAATTTGTGTCTATCTAGTATTGACACTTTACCCTTTTTTGTATGATATTGTGATTGTTGTTTGGAATTAATTAATTAATGTTGTGAATATTTTGTAGATGGATCACTATTTGTGTTTGTATGACATGTATTATGAAAATGGTGGTGGGTTGAAATCTACATTTTGATGATGTTAGAAGTTTTATTAATCATGTAATGACACTTAATCTTTTAAGAGAAATCAAAAGTTTAGGTATCCTTGCAGTTCATGTAAGTGCCTGAAATGTTTTAGGCCATATAAAGTTATGGTGCATTTGTATCGTAATAAGTTTAAGCCTAGAAATTTTGTATGAGTGGATCATGGGGAAGTAGATGGAGTGGATGGTGTATTTTACAATTTGATGCCCGTGGATGAATATAATATGATTGTAGCACAAGGTCAAATTATATTTGAACAAGATAATTTTCAACATGATACATTTGGGCATGATAAAGTTCATCAAATGATTAATGATGCTTTCGAAGTTCAAGAAGGGGTGGAGGCTGAATAGTTTTTTAATGAAGCTCCTAATGAAGAAGTAAGACACTTCTATGAAGAATTAGAAGTGGCTAGTTGACCATTAGATGAGGGGAGTCGACATTCTCCTTTGTCTGTTGCCATTAGATTAATGAACATTAAATCGGATTATAATGTTTCTAATGGGGATATGATCTCAATGGTGGATCTTATGTCTGAGTTGGTTAATCCTTACTATGACATACCTAGGACGTTCTATCAGGTAAAAAAATTGGTTTCCAAGTTAGGATTATCACATGATAAAATTGACTGTTGCGTTAAGACTGCATGTTGTACTACAACTATGATACTGACTTGGAAAATTGTAAGTTTTGCAGTCATGCTCGTTATCAGAGGACTTTGGCCAGAAATATGGTTCCAATTAAATGGATGCATTATTTTCCTACTATTCCTAGATTGAAGAGGTTGTATACATCGATGAGGTCTGCCCACATATAACATGACACCGTCAATATAAAAGGCCACCAGGTGTATTATCTCATGCATCTGACAGAGAAGCATGAAAGCATTTTGATATATATATCCTGACTTTGCTAGAGAGCCTAGGAATGTCAGTTTGGGATTGTGTGCAGATGGTTTCACATCATTCTCAAATTATGCTATGCCTTATTCTTACTGGCCCGTATTTCTCGGTCCATATAATCTTCCTCCCGAAATGTGAATGACAAGTCCATTCATATTTTTAAGCTGTGTTATTTCGGGTCTTCGTAATCCAAAAAGTAAGATTGATATCTTTTTACAACCATTGATAGATGAGCTTAAGCAGTTATGGTTTGAAGGTGTATTGACTTATGACATATCAACTAAACAGAGTTTTGTTATATGTGCTTGTTTAATGTGAATTGTTAATGATTTTCCTACATATGCTATATTATCTGGTTGGATGACCGCTGAAAGCTTGTCTGTCCTCATCGCATGGAACGTAGTAAGACTTTCATCCTAAAGCATGGCAGAAAAAATTCATAGTTTGATTGTCATCATCAATTCTTGCTAATGAACCACGAGTTTAGAAAGATGAATAATGCATTAAAAAAAACACACTTGAAATGGATCCTCCACCCCCGTCACGGATAGGGCATCAAATTTGGGAGAGAGTTTCTGAACTTCCGAAAGTTTGGGGTTGCTCCACCTGGTAGACTTCTTGGATACGGTGTTGAACATAATTAGATCAAACAAAGCATATTCTAGGAGTTGCTATATTGGAAGAATAATCTCCTAAGACATAATGTTGATGTGACGCGTATTGAGAAAAATTATTTTGAGAATCTATTCAACACAATGATGGATACTGAAGGCAAGACAAAGGACAACCCAAGAGCTAGAATAGACTTAGAGGAATATTGTAGAAGGAAAGAATTGTGGCTGCAGGAATAACTAAATGGTAGAATTGTTAAGCCTAAAGCAAGTTTTTTATTCACTTGGAGGAGAAACGTGAAATATGTGACTGAGTTAAAAATTTGAGGATTTCAGAGGGATATGCTTCAAATTTGGGCAAGCGGGCAGACTTGAATGAAGGGAAATTGATAGGTATGAAAAGTCATGATTGACATGTATTCATGGAAACTTTACTTCCTATCATTTTTTGCCAACTACCTGAGAGGATATGGAAGCCAGTGGCAGAGATAAGTCTTTTCTTTAGAGATTTATGTTCTGGAACATTGCTTGAAAGTAGTTTAGATAGGATCGAGGAAAACATTCTTGTTATTACTACAAAGCTGGAGAAGATTTTTTCGCCTAGCTTCTTTGATATAATGGAGCATCTTTCAATTCATCTTGTACATGAAGCCCGCCTTAGAGGTCCTGTTCAAACAAGGTGGATGCATTTATTTGAAAGATAATATTTTTATGACTAATTTATATAATGTATATATAAACTAACAATAAACTTCATGATTAACATATTTAAATTGGTATGTATAGAAAAATTAGAATTTGCAAAAGGACAATGAAACAAAGGGGATAGATCGAAGGATCAATTATTCAAGCTCATATCGAAAGAGAAACTAGTGAATTTTACTCTTATTACTTTGGGGATGAAGTACCATGCAGGCAAAATAGGCCAAATCGGAATGATGAAGGTGAGAGCGATCCGATATTTCCCCCCATTTCAATTTTTAATCAAAGTGGTCGAGGATCTAAAAGGCGTGAAAAAAGAGACTTCACGATCAAGGAAAGACAATCGGCTATAAAGCATATTATACTTAATTATCTAAAAATTCAGTCATATCTTCAGTAAGTGTTAAATAAATTATATTGTCAAATTACATAATAATTAATACTTGCGAAATAACAAAAATGTACATATCAAAATAAGATTGTTCGAAAATGCCTGGGGCAATGAAGCCATATACACGAGGTTTGCCAGATGGTTAAAGGACTATGTAAATTTGAAAGCGTAATCATATTGAATTAGTATGAGTGATGTATTTATTTAAGACTAAATTGTATTAGTTGGGATACAATTTGTAGGTTTTTTATGAATACTCAACTGATCAGCATTCACTATTAGTGAGAGAAGTCGCACTCGGGCCTGAATCTCAAATTCAGACAATGAATAAATATTATTGTAATGACTTAAAGTTTCAAACTGAGGAAGTTTCTGCATATAAGAAAACCAATAATAGCGGTATTTTCGTTCAAGGTGATGTTGATGGTAATGGCCAAACTATTGAATATTATGGTATCATTCAGGAGATTATTGAACTTCGATATTTAGGTTGGCCTAAAAAAAAGATAGTATTATTTCAGTGTAAGTGGTTTGACCCATCACATAGGGGCATAAGGGTGGACCAACAACATAAGATAATTGAAGTTAAGCACACCAGACATTATGGAAAATATGATCCTTTTATCATTGCCCAAAATGTTAAGCAAATCTACTACACTTCATATCCATTGCATAGAGATAAGGATGATTGGTGGGTCGTCATTAAGACAAAGCCAATAGGAAGAATTAAAATTGAGAATATTGAAGATGTTGCATACCAAAAAAATCTTGCAATTGTTCAAAAACAAGTTGATGTTGAGTTGGAGACTATACTAGAACATCCTAAACACATACGGGAAGAGGTGTCTGATGATGAATTAATTATGAACTTTCAAAAAGAAGTAGATGAAGATCCTGAATCATCAAAGGAGGAAGATGATGAATTATTGCACCAGCAGGAATGGGAGGATGATGAATTTCAAGCAAATGAGGAATCAAAATAGGAAGCTGAAGTAAATAATGAAACAAGCGAGGAGGAATAGACTGGTAGGTTATAACTACCATATAACTTAATTTATCTTTCTAATACAAAAATTATTTCATTTGAATTTTTCTTATATATTGTATTTGTGTTATTTTACATTCAGATATCATTGGGTGATGGTAATAGATATTGGGATCATCTTGGGATTACTTCTTCTTGTTGGATGAAAAAGAAACAATCTAGGAGATCGATTGATTCTGAGGATATCCCAGGATTTATTTCTTCGGCATCTGATGTTCAGGGTGTCCCAGGCGCTCTTCTACGACTATGGATCCTCGAGCTTTCCAAAGTCAGCTACGTTGACCATGGGGCATATCTTGTTCTGCACAACCGAGATTCTCTTTGTATGATCAGATCCCTCCTTGACCTATAGTGCAACTAGTAGTTCATCAATCCACACCTTTGACTACTCCATCTCCTACTAATTCATCTCCTACTTCTCAGTATCCCCACCCATCTAATTTGAGGCTTAGAAATTCTTCCAGTAGCGATAATATCCCTACACTACCGACTCGGCATCACACACATGTTCCATCATGATCCACACCTTCTTCTACTCCTGTATTTGAGCCTGCACATGTTGTGCCTGACTTAGCTCCTGGACAGAGGGATAGATGTGGGAGAGTCATGATTGAACCTGATGGAGCCTCATAAGTTTTTATTTTAATTATTTTATTTTTTCTACCTTAACAAATTATAGATGAACTAATATCATGTTTATTATATGTCTTGCAGGTGGTATCCTTCGAAATCGGCTGCGGATGCTCTTAAAAAGGGTTTTAGGAGGTTATACTCGAAGCCATACACCTCTTGGGGGCAAATTCCAAATAATATTCGCCAGATGATGTTTAATGAATTCAAAGTATACATAATATTACATAATATTTTGAGTATTACTTAACTAGAATTTCTTAACACTTTTGCTTTATTGCTAGACTTTCTATACTTGGCATCCCAAACATAACACCTTCATTGCCAGTATATTTGAGAAAAAAGTAAGCACTCGACTATCTAACTGGCTGAAGAAAGTAAGGTATGATGGAGAAAAAGTGATTGGATACCTCTGCATGTATATCAAAATTTGCTCTGGTATTGGGAGATTGATAAATTTAAGGCTATGTCCAAGCAAGCTAAAAAGGCTAGAAGAAGCCTAATGGGTGGCTCATTGCACGTCGGAGGTGCAAAGAGTGTCGGTACTGTTACGAGGGAGCTGGTAAGATTTTTAATGTTTTAGGTTTAAACTAATATATTATTCTTAATTAAAGTATTTAATTTATATAAGATATATTTTTATTAACTATATTTTAAATTATAGGAAAAGGAATTGGGGCGGCTTCCTTTACGTGATGAAGCTTTTAGGAGGTGTTATATGAAAAAAAAAAGAAGAATGACTCGGATCTGGATCAGTGGGTGGAGGAAAGGGACAAACAAGCCTATATAAGTTATTTAACATAACTTTAAGTATAATTTATTTTGATTCAAACTTTTACTTTTAATATACATATTGAGTAAAAAATTATTATTTTTAATATGTAGCGTGACTATGAGTGATATATACAAGAGCTTGGAGATTCGGTCGAGCTAACCCCTGAGTTGTCCAATCAAATTTGGATGGAAAAGGTTGCAGGCGGAAGTAATAAAGGGAGTATTTATGGAATGAGCTCCCAAAATAATATACGATGATTCCAATCTGATTTACAAGGTATTGGATCATCACATCAAGCTGAGGCTATTGACCCGACTCAGATAGCTATCATGAGTCAAAAAGTTGAAGACCTTACACATGCATTGGCAGAATCTGAAACACGAAGGACCCAGAAATATGCCAAACTCAAGAACCAAGTGTCCAACCTATCCCGACGACGATCCTCACCCCATGATGATTCCGACAAGAGTACGAATGATTTTGTTGAAAATAGCCCTTAGTTCCCTTCTATTTTAGTTTTGGACAATTTAGAATTTTTTTAAACTTTGAGACTATTTAAAATTTTGTAAATTATGAATTACTATGTTCTTTATATTTAATTGTATTTATTAAGACATATTTTGAGTGATTTACCTGTTGTTGATTGTGCTGTACTAGTATATTGAATCAATTTTGAAAGATTTTGAATATTGAATTTTAATGCAGGTGGGCAACAAAAATTATAGGTTTTTGCTATCAAAAGAATTGTAGAAAAGCGACGGATAGGGTCTCTAAGTCCGTCACAAAATAAATTTAAAAAATAAAAAGTAGAAAATGCAACGGCTGTCCGTCGATTTTTAAAAAGTGATGAGGAAAAAAATGACGGAGCTGTCTACGTCACTTTTTCGTTTGCCTTTTGCCAAAAAAAGTGACGCAGGTCGTCGCTTTTTCGCGTCGCTTCTTGGCAGTTTTTAATTGTGATAGGAGCTCCGGTCCCTACATGGTGATATCATATAGGCATAGAGTATGCGTCAGTACTTGAAACGTACTGAGTATGCAGGGTGCAATGCAACAAGAATCATAAGTATAATAATCAAGATGCATAATCACAATCGATAGACATTTGCTCAATATGACATGTACAACCCATGCTTAGGTGTAAACATGCTTGAGAGTAATCATACTTGCATAACTTGTTTCACATGATAAGGTGACATGAATAGCTCATCCAAATACCTTGTACTAGAGGGTGGGGAATATAGCATGAGTCATGACATTCTAGTAGGTAGTGGATAGTACATGGTATTAAGTCGTACATGAGGGTAGTGCATACAACATGGTTCATGACCTCTTCATGTAGACATTAGGTAATGCATATTAATAAGTCGTACATGAGGGTGAGGTATATCACATGGTTCATGACCCCTTCATGTAGACATTTTCCTTGTACTAGAGGGTGAGACATACGACATGGTTCATGACCCCTTTTAGTAAGCTTCACAATTCACATGAGAACAAACATAGAATAGGAGCTCAACAATTCACTTGTAGATCATGGAATTTTTTCATGAGTTTGATATATGCTTGGGAGCTCATACATTATCATAAAACTACTTGTCTTGCAATTTATGTAATAGTTCTTTATCAACATAAGAATCATAGTCATGCAACTTAATCAACATGGTGGGTATGCATATACATGCTCAAAATCATGCAATTTAGGAGTATAGGACAAAAAGGAGTAAAATCAATTTGATTTGATGTCATTTAAATCAACCCACCAACATAATAGTAAAATCCTCATTTGGGTGCCATGAAATCCATATTAGAAATTTGCTATCGTTCATAGTCTCATATTTCATGTCAAGTATAGCCTCAATAAGCATAAATCAACTCATGAAAATAGATTCAATAGATATTCATGCATACATATTCAATACTTGAAGAATCCAATCTCAGATCATGTTTATAATGCATAGTAGAGTTTATCCATAAAATAGCCAACATTAAAATCATGAAATTTGATAAAGAGAAAAGGTTTGGCTTCATGGGTGGAAGAAACCCATGAATAAAACTCACATACCTAAACTTGAGACTTTCTTAAAATTGAGTTGAGGAAGACTTGAGGTTTGTGCTGGGTCCTTGAATTCCAAAACTTGCTCTTGAAATCCTTAAATTTGAATGAGGGATTCGATAATATTTTGGAGAGGTTGTGAGAGGGTTTTGATTGGTTTTGAGCTTGAAAATGGCCAAAGATGAAGGTTGCATGTTTAAATGGGCATTGGTTATTCCCAAATGCCCTTGAACGAAATAGAAAAAACAAGGAAAAAATTGCACTGTGTCGCGCCAAGGGCGCGACACGGCTCTGTGGCATATGGCCACTGTTTCGTCTCCTCGTTGTGAAAATTATTTTTTACTATGGGACTTACAAAATTTGGGGGCTACCCTTTTCCCACAAAAGTTTTCCTCTGAACAAGAATAGGAAGTTGGAATTTTGAGATCATGCACGAACTTTGAGATATTCGAGAAATACACTTATGGGGCATCCTGAAGCACATGTGGGGTGTTACAATATCTCTCCCTTGGGAACATTCACCACCGAGTTTCAAAGAAACATACATAAAGAAAATTAATCATGAAACTTCCAGCCCGGCATGAATGCAACAAATGAACTTAAACATCATTCTTATAAAGTTTTATACATATACATCAAAAATCATCAAATCTTGTCACCATGAACATGTATGCATGCAAAAATGACAGGATGGCTAGAGCTTAAGACTTGAATTTATAGATAGGACTCAAATTATTAGGCTTGAGTAAAGGTGAGAGGGAGGGATATTGCTTTTTCATGTCCACTTCGACTTCCCAAGTGGCACTTTCAACTTGATGATTCCTCCAAAGGACTTTGATGGATGCCACATCTTTGTTCGTTAATTTTTTCACTTGCCTATTTAATATCTCCACCGGGATCTCGTCATAGGTCAAGTTATCCTCCACAACACCCACCACCTCTAAGGGCACTATATCACTTGGGTCATCGACACACTTCCTCAATATAGACATATGGAAGACCGGATGAACCATACTCATATCCATAGGCAACTCCAATTCGTATGCAACCTTACTAATTCTCCTCAAGATTCTATAGGGCCCTACAAACCTTGGGCTCAATTTTCCTTTCTTGCCAAATCGGACCACACCCTTCTTGTGAGAGACTTTCAAGTAGACCTAGTCATCAACATTAAACTCAAGGTCTCTTCTTCTCACATCAGAGTAGGACCTTTGCCTACTTTAAGCCATCTTCAATCTCTCCCATATCATCCCCAACTTCTCCAAAGCTTCCATAGCCATATTTGGGCCTAAAAATGCCGTTTCCCCCACATTAAACCACCCAATCAGAGATCTACAATGCCTACCAAACAAAGCTTCAAAGGGAGCCATGCCAATACTAAAGTGGTAACTATTGTTATAAGCAAACTCAATGAGTAGAAGATGTTCATCCCAACTACCTTTGAACTCCAAAAAACAATCCCTAAGCATATCCTCAAGAGTTTGAATTGTTATTTTGGCTTGACCATCCGTTTGAGGATGAAAATCCAGGCTAAGCTTGACCTTGATCCAAAGAACCTTTTGGAAGGATCTCCAAAATGAGAAGTGAATTGAGCACCGAGATCCAAAATGATGGACAATGGTACTCCACCAACCTAACCAACTCATGAACATATAGCTTGGCATAATCCTCGGCACCATAAGTTATTTTAACCAGTAGAAAGTGAGTCGACTTTGTCATCCTATCAACAACAATCCAAACAGAATCAAAGTGTTTCCTAGTCTTTGGCAAACCAATCACAAAATCTATGTTAATCTCTTGCCACTTCCAAGTAGGAATTTCTATATCTTGAACTAGGCCAGTCGACCTTTAATGTTCGGGTTTCACTTGTTGGAAATTGTGACAACCGTCTACTAACTTGGCAATATTCCTCTTCATACCACCCTACTAATAAATCTCCCTCAAGTCCCTATATATTTTTGTGGAATCGGGGTGAATAGAATAGGATGAATTATGGGCCTCTTTCAAAATCAACTCCCTCAAGTCATTAACATTAGGCACACATAGCCTACCTTGATAACTAAGGACACCATCTCCCCCTTGGGAGAAAACCTCCACTTTACCATCCTTCACCAAAACTTTCAATTCTTACAAGGCTGGGTCAAGTTCTTGTTTGGACTTGACCTCTTCAATCAAAGAAGATTTGGAACCATCCACAACCTCCATACCTCCATTTTCAACTTCATTCAACTTGACCCCCAACCTAGCTAACCGGTGAACTTCTCTAGCCACCTTGTTATTGCCATCATCAATGTGAGCTACACTTCCCATGAATAGTCTACTCAAAGCATCGACCACAACATTAGCTTTGCCCGGATGATAGTGCACACTCATGTTATAATCCTTAAGGAGGTCTAACCACCTTCTTTTTCTTAAACTAAGATCCCTTTATGTGAACATGTATTGGAGATTCTTGTGGTCGATGAATACGTCTACATGCACCCCATACAAATATGATGCCATATTTTCAAATCAAATACTACGACCGCTACTTCAAGATCATGGGTGGGATAATTACGCTCATGCACCTTTAGTTGCCGAGAAACATATGCTAAACCTTGTTATTTTGAATTAATTCACACCCCAAACCAATTCGTGAGGCATCACAATAAACTACAAACCCTTCTAACCCTTCCGATAAAGTCAAGATAGAGTGAAGATAAGCTTTTTCAAACTTTGAAAACTTCTTTCACATTCATCGTTCCAAATGAATTTTGCCTTTTTTTGGTCAATTTTATCATAAGAGAAGCAATAGAAGAGAATGTATTCACAAATCTCTGATAGTACCCCGCTAAACCCAAGAAACTCCTAATATCCATCAGAGTCAAGGGCCTAGGCCAATTCCTTATCACCTCCGTCTTCTTAGGGTCTATTTTAATTCTATCACCCGACACCACATGCCCTAGAGATATAACCTCTTTCAACCAAAATTCACATTTATCAAATTGAGGAAACAATTTCTCATCCCTCAAAATTTACAACACCACCCTCAAATAATTCACATGTTCTTGTTTACTTCGGGAATAAATTAATATGTCATCTATGAAGACTATCACAAACATATCAAGGTAGGTTTAAAGACCCCTATTCATAAGATCCATAAATACTACCAGTGCATTAGATAAACCAAATGACATTACCATGAATTTTAAATGCCCATACCTAGTCCGGAAGACCATTTTGTGAATATCACACTTTTCACCCTTCCTTGGTGGTATCCGGAACGATAATCAATCATAGAAAAATGACTATCCATTTGTAGTTGATCAAATAGGTCATCTATCCTTGTAGGGCATACTTGTTCTTTATAATGACCTTATTGAGTTGTTAGTAATCAATGTATATTCTAATTGAGCCATATTTCTTTCTTACAAATAACACTGGTGCACCTTAAGGTGACTGAAGCCCTTCTCCAACAAATCCTTTAATTGGTCCTTCAACTCCTTTAACTCTGTCGGAGCCATAAGGTAAGGAGAAATGGTATGGGTTATATATCGGGGAGGAGGACTATACCAAACTCTATTTTTCTTTTGGGAGGAAGGCCAGGAAGCTCATCGGTAAAGACATCAAGGAACTCATTAACCACCGGAACTGACTTAATAGGAAGGACTTTAGTCTCAACATCACTAACCCTCCTATGATGGTGCATGCAATACTTAGAAATCAATTTCTGGCCTTTAAAACAAGAGATGAATCTAACGTTAACCACCGATCATGACCTTCCGACTCAAAGATGGGTTCATTAGGAATTTTGGAACTTAACTTTACGAGTCCTAACAATCAACAGAAGCATGATATGGATGTAATCAATCCATCCTAAAAATAATGTCAAAACCCACCATGTCAAGTTCAACAAAATCACAAGGCAAAACTTTATGCAATATAGATACAGGATAATCCCTATAGACTTTTCTAGCAACAATGGGCTCATCAATGGGGTTGGACACCTCATAGGGTTCACATAACAATTTGGAGCATACATGAAGCTTAGTAACAACAAAAGAAGTAATGAAGGAAAGAGTGGGACCCGGATCTAATAAAGCATACATATCATAATAGAAAACCTTTAACATACCAGTAACAACATCGGACACCTCATCCACTTCTTGCCTCCCTTGAAAAGCATAAAACTGATTGTGATGTGGAGAACCCCTTTGTTGGCCACCTTGAACCCTTTGATCAACATAACCACCTTGTCCTTGAGGACGACCATCCTTGCCCTTATTTTGAACATAAGGAAAATCAACAAACTTGTGGCCTACTCTCCTGCACCCATAGCAAGCACTCGAATACCTCAAGTATTTATCATTATGATTCCTCCCATACTTTTGGCACCTAGGATTAGTTATCCCACTATTGCCACCTTCAAACCTTAGGTTAGGCAACCCATCATTAGCAAACCTCTCATTTAGAGCATTAAAAGACCCTTGGTCTTGAAATATGTGTCCTTATTAGAAACGACCACCCTTAGAACCTAGAAGTCCACCCTCAAATCGAGCCCCCTTGGACTCCCTACTTCTCCTCTTCTGAATCTTCTCCCTTTAAGTTGTTCAGCGTAGGTCATGAGTCGGGATAAGTCCATGTCACCCATAAGCATAGCAGTGTAGCACTCTTCATTCATTATATTGGACACCACCATATAAACTTGTTCATTCTTACCCTAGGATCGACAAACAAGTGAGGAGCATACTTTGAGAGTTTGTTGAATTCAAGGGAATACTCTCTCACACTCATGGAGCCCTTCTTGAGATTCATGAAATCCATCATTCTTGCCTCTCTCAACTCAATAGGGAAGAACCAGTTGAGGAAGGCGGTCTTGAACTCCTCCCAAGGAATGACATCATTGCCTCCCTTCTCTAATTTCCATTGAGCAAACTAAATTTGGACCACACCCTTGAGTTGAGAGACCGCTAGTTCCATCTTCTCCTCCGAATTCACCCCCATGATAGCAAGCACTTTATACACCTCATCAATAAACTCTTGGGGATCTTCCTTCATTTTGGACCCAATGAAACTCCAGAAGGGTTCATCCTTGTGAAGTCCCTCACTTTTGAGGCCGTAGTAGGAGCATGAGGAGCTTGGGCCCCTTGATTCAATTGATTGGTCATATAATGTGCCAACATGGTGATGGCATTTCGGAACTCAACTTGCCCCTTCTCCTTGAGGAGCTTGATGAGCCGGACCATCTCGAGTATGTGGGCCTTCCGTGGTCTTCCTCTTAGCCTCCTCATAGTTGTGGAACGCTTCACAACCATGAATAGGACTATACTTGACCCGGTGTGTTGGATTTTCGAGGACCATTAACAACCTAGTGCTCTGATACCAAGCTTGTCATGACCCAAGCCTAGGGCCTAGATGAAACGCCCAAAAAATGTGCTTCAGAATGAACTAAAATCCGTGTTTGATATAAAAAATTTGACTTCACATTCTTGATTAGGGGGAAAAAATTGAATAGAAAATGGGTATAAGTAGATAGCTACCTACTTCTGGCTTTTGAAACAACATTTGAATTTAGGTTTCAAAACAGAAAAAAAAAATCAAAAGCAGAAAGTAGATAGTTACCTAGCTACTTTTCACTTTAAAGTCACTTAAAAGATTTTTATCCACACATCCCCTTAGTTATGTTTCTTCTTGATTTTTGTGAAAGAGATAATATTATGACTTTGATTGATGTAAAAGTCTTATTTCCATGTTATTTTTTTTATTATCTTTATGTACTGATTGTCTTACCTATGTCCAGGGGTTGGTGTAGGTGCCATATATCAGATCAATTTTCTCGAGAATTCGAGTTGCGACATCAAGTTAAGTGGAAGAGTTTGAGTAAATCCTACATAGGCGAGTCATGGTTCTTTGAGTACTTTTGTCACAGTTAAATTAACAATCTAGCTCAAAATGACGATGAATGAATGCATAAAAATATTCTCATTGCTTGTATCAATGTTGTGGATGATGAAGAATAACATAGATTCTTACATATATTGATCTTTGATTGGATCACATTACACAATGCAACTGGAGAAGACATGTCGCTTCACAGAGGTGTTGAATCCAAAGAGGTTAAGTAGACCTATGGTCTATTTACTCTTACGAGCACTGTTAGCTTTGACCTCATCATTTGACATGAAGATGTAAAGATAAAGAGTTACGTGGATGGCATAACACCACATCATTTGACGACACCATACAGTGCTTCTAGAAAAGTATTTGTACAAATATGTTTCGATAATAGCCTGAATTTGTTTAGAATTTAAATTTAACTAAATGTTGCCATCCATATTACTATAAAAAAAAGTTTTGCCATCCATAGTAGTGTAAAAAAAGTTAACATGATGCTACATAGTCTCAAGAAAAAACGAAAGACACAATTCTCACTTGAGAAAACAACTTTCTCTCTTCAAACTGCATTGGATCATGTGGAAGAATCATCAGGAAACATTGTTATCTCTGGAAATTCGACACTCGATGCTTCCTGCGTAAGAAGGACCAAGGTAAAATCAATAAGAGATTACAGTGTGTTAGGTATGATGGATTCTTAAAAAGTAAGTCAACTGTCAAAAAAAAATATTTTTACCAAGAACTTTGTTTACCAAAGGAGCTGGAAAATGACTTCATAAACTTTTAAATGAAAATCAGTTTCTTTCCCAATGCTCTCAATTTTCAATTTAATGAAAGTCCGTCTCTAAAAGAAATTCATCAACACACTATCTAATTTGCTAAGGGATCCTTTGATTCAAAATAAGGAATTTAGATTGTCTAATTCCCCATTATATATAGAATGAAACACAAAATAAATAAACCATCAATTTTTATATCAAGATTAATACTCTAACTCCATGTCTAAACAACCCCTAATATTATTATCAATCTTCAATATAAAAAAGTCATTTTTGAAATAATAATTTGTTTTTCAAAAACTTTCATCATGGAAAACATAGATAACTAAATAGCAGCATTGTAATATAAATAAAGTTTAGATAGACCAAGCCATCAGAGTAAATCTGATCAAACTCAACGCCATGTTCATTGAGTAGGTTAAAAATTTGGAGATTCATAATTCTCGAAGAGATAATCCATATCAGTGAAATCAAAATAACTCATTCTCCCATTTGGCTCACTTCCTTGAGTATCAATCACATGTGATGTAGTGACAATATTGTTGGGTTGAGACTTGTTTGGTTCACCAATATATTGCTGAAAATCAATATATTTTGTTACTCTCAATCCATTCATTGTCTCATTTTTAGTATTTGTATCCGACATTGTTGAGAATGTTGCTGCATCCAAGGCATAGTCATTTTGAGCATGATGAATCTCATTGTTAAACTCTAGCCCAGCACTCCCAATGTTTGATCTTTGTGATCCCAACAATGCAGATAAAGGTTCTTATTGTGGTTGCAGCCAAACAACATTGTCATTTTCGGGCGATGGTAAATATGGGGTATTGAATAGGTTGAGATATTGGGGATCAACTTGAACTTGTGGGTGATGGACCTGCTGCAAAGGTGAACTCTCTCTTCCAGCAGCAATAGTATTATTTGATAGAAAATAAATTTCTGGGCCTCTTTGGGTTTCTTGGCTATACTGTTCTTCTGGTGATTGTAGATGAGAAATTTTCAAGGCTACTTTTTTGTATAGAACTACTTGAGGATCCTACTTAACTTGAAGGGTGACAAGTAGATTTTCTTTCTTGTGGAGCTATCCAAGCGATGTTACAACAGTTCTATGAAGTGTTAGAAAGAAAAAAATCAACGGTAAATTATTCATTCAAAAACTATGGACTATGATAGTTGAAGACTCATTATAAAAGAAAGGAAACAGAGGTTATTGTAGGAAGAACAACTGCAACAATTTAAAAGAAGATCCAAGTTGAGATATATATCAGGCGAAATACAGAAATAGAAGGAATAATATGTTTCTTTAGCTAAGGAAAAAATATTTTTTACATGATCACAAAAGTTTCTAGTTCAAAAAGATAACAAGAACTTATTTCAATATCCTTGATATATAGCTAATCATGTGGTAGATATATAATTATGATATTTACTATAAAATTGACATTTTCATCATTTGAAGTCCTTGTGAGTGAAGGATAAATATCTCTTAAAAAATTATAAACCAAATATAGATATGATATGATATCATTGTGTTGAATATTCTTTTGATATTAAAGCTTCATATTAATGTCTAGATGTTTATTGTCAAAAGTGATATAAAAATTTATTTTATGAAAAATGACTTTTCAATTTTTTCCAGAAGATGTCTTTTGCTAATCAAGTACAAGAAAATAATTGCTTTATAAGAAAAAAATCTACTCATTAAATAAATGATATTTCCTTGTACCAAAAATACAAACAAATATAAAATATAATTCATCACTTAAAATTTAAGGGACATACCGTTAGATGGTTTTCTACTTGAAACCGAGAAATATAGGACACATTCATTATCCTATGAAAAGCACTCGAAAAACATCCTACAAATCAACTCATAACAATGTAAAATCATTTTAATTTAACATATATCCATAAAGAAAAATAACAAAGATGAATTATATAATAATATATTAGTTTAAGCCTCTTAGGCTTGAGTAAATTGACAACGACTATAAGCATGAAGCCATACATAGTTATGAAATGAAACTTACTACCTTCATCAAGTTGATTCACAACTTTCATGAATTTAGCATGAAGATCTGCGGTCCATTCGATACGAAACTTTCGTTCAACAACCTCAGTAGCACTACTCTGACTCATCGCTCCCTTAATTTGTTTTCTACCTCTCTTTCCCTTCAATTTGCACTTTTCATTCGATGCAACATTTGCAGTCTCATAGATATTATTGCTCTGCTCATCAATATTAATAGGCAAATTATTTTTCTCCACACCTTGTTCTTTATCACCTCCAACAAACCTATTGCTATCAATATTATCAACATGCTACATGATGATCACCATTTTCTTCTAGTCCTCCTCTAGCTTTTTCCTTTTGTATTTCTTTTTCACAATACAAATTTCCATAAGTAATTCATAATTCCTTGGTGGAGTGGCTTTTCCAAATAAACATGAGCTCCATTTTCAAAAGCCTTTTTTGCTAAACTTGCATCGTATTTATCACATACACTTGCATTATTATTATTATTGTTATAAAAAAACTAGTTGTTAAAATTAAATTTGTTGTAGGCATTATGTAAGTTTAGTTTTTTTTTTTAATCTATTATAACAATAAATTCTTACCAAACAACTATTATCATATCACTACAAGTAAAAATTAGCGTTGGAGAACTTATGTGTCTAAATAAAATATTAAAATTCTTCACTAATCCTTTTTAGGACATGTTATCAACACAATCTATTTAGCTGATGGTCTTTTAAAGAAAGAAGATAATGAAGGATTTGATAAATCCTTTTTTGTAGTGTATTAAGTGTTATAAGTGGAGAGTGCAAAAAATACTTACAAAATGGAATGATATCCAAGTATAGAGCTTGATCCAAAAGATGAAATGAAAGCAAGTTGGGTGAATTCATATTAATAATCATCACATCAATTCTTTCCTTTCCGTTGGAGAGTATTGACATTCCTTCTGAAGCAGTATCAACTATCTTTAACTGTGTCAATGCATTTTAAAATCCAACAAAGAACATGAAAAATATTATTATACACAATTTTCATACGAGTTTGTTTATTTCTTATAACAAATTCAATTATGAATTTTCATGTTATATTGCTACAAATTTAGTTTATGTAATTGCACATATATATCGACCGACTTATATAGTAATCAATGAATGTAGTTTTAGATATATAGGTCACATAAAAATGCTATATATTGTTTAGAATAGATAATATACTTTAGATTTGATAGTGAAGATCATTTATAAATATATATTATTAAGAACCCATTCCAATTTCTTGAATTTTATCAAAAATAAATAAGCACTCAACAAAGATGCTCTGAACATTTAGATAATTGAATTAACCATTTTTGAAATTATCTCATTTCATGAACATGCTACCGACAACAACATTACCTCAGTGCCTCAAAGGCTCCCGCCCATTGCAGGGTAAGGGGAGGTCGGATGTACGCAGCCTGACCCCTATGTTAAAAAACATAGCGCGACTGTTTCCGGATGACCCATGATGAGTGTCGAAAGTTGCATTGACTAACTGCTACTTCACAAT
>JAABOM020012089.1:0-19430 GCA_011800125.2 Solanum clarkiae | reverse complement strand
TAAGGATCTTTATGTTTTATGTTTTGGTATGAACGCCTAATCGGCGTAAGTCACGGCCCCGGGTTGGGGTCGTGACAACTATTTATTTTTTCTTATCCCATTTTACATAAAGTACATTCCATGTACTAACGCCCTTCTAGCGCTGCATCATTTTATGATGCAGATACTATAGACCGAGGACTTCAGCAACCCGATCATTGAGGTTCAGAGTTCTTCATTCCTAACAGTGGTGAGTTCTCCCCAGCATTCAGAGGATATTTATTTTCTGATTGGATAGTCTTTTATTTATCGATTGGTAGCCATGGCCTGTCATGGTACTATCTTAGATCATAGCATAGAGGCTTCATAGACATAGACGTAAACATTGATATTGATGTTAATGTCAAGGATTCTTGTCCCTCATACTTATTTTCTTTATTATTGAAGACTTTTCATTATCTATTCTGCTTTCTTATGATAGAATGATGTTGATAGTATGAGCCCACTGATAGGATAGCTTTTGCATTCAATATATACTTTCTTTCCACTGATAAATTGACTGAACGATGGCAAAGAGACTGCGTGGTCCGCTTGGGGGCTAGTAATGGCCTCTGAGTGGCAGTCACATCTAGGGTACCCTCCCGGGGTGTGAATTTTCTAAGTGTCACGCCCCGGGAGGGTACCCTAGACATAATTGGCACTTGGAGACTATTGCTAGCCCCCAAGCGAACCACTTAGTCTCATTGCATTCATTCCATTAACTCATAAGCGGATATAAGAAAATAATAAATTAATAGTGGGCTATCACAATCACTATCATAAGGAATACGAAATAAGCAATTCAATAGAAGTAAGAAGTGGGAAAATAGTCAGTCCCGACATCAACTATCAACTGTCTATGTCTATGAAGACTCTATAGCTAAGCTCTAAGAAGGTACCATGATAGGCCATGACTACCACATTCTAATGAAATAAATCCAGAATAAATGAAAAGAAGATAACACATCCATCGAAAACAAGGGAGTCCTCTGCAGTACAAAAGGAAACAGCTGCTTTCACGGTCCAATCCTCTTCTACGCTGGCCAAGTAGTTAATAAGTGTGAGTGAGACTCACTCTTACCCATTTCGGTGCTAATACACTTCCCAAGACTCAATAGGCTCATAAGTCTATCAAGGTCAGACTGCTATATAGCCCAACCCCCCTTTCAAATAGGGTCCTCATCCCCCTATCATTCTATCGACTCAAGAAAGAACTTTTTTATCAACTCTATCTCAATTCCATTTAAAGCTCAAGGATATTAACTTCATATACTTCAACCATCACAACACTCACCTAAGGACTCAGACTACAATAATCAACACATCCATGAACAATCAAGGCTCTGGACATCACCCTAAGTTCATTATTCAAGTCTTTAACAGAGAATTTATAGGGGTAATTGCATAATCACAATATAAATACATGTAATCAGTTCATTAAAACATGATGATCATCAATTTTACATAATGATATAATATTTAGAAATAAATTTCAAGAAAATCATCCAAGAATCACAATTCAAGTCTCATTAACTATTAACTATCCACCTAATCTATACATTGGGGCATATGGAAAAACAATTCCATGTTCTGGGTAGTCTTTACATACCTAGGATGAAGATTGTACGAATGTTCAACAAGAATTGGACTCGAACTTACAATCCGCTAGGCTTTCTTGTCTCCTCTCTCAGAACTTCTTTGAGTAAAAGTTTAAGAAGAATGGGTTTTTGAAATCCTTAATCGACCTAAAATGACTTAAAAACATGTTTTAGGACTTAGGATAGGATGAGGAATGACCAAGAGGCGCTTCTCGAATTAAAAGAAAAATTTCAGCTCGGAATAGCCTAGTCCGCGACGCTGACTGGGCGCGCACATATCTAATTTTTGACTGAAAATTTTAAAACGCGTGGAAAAACTATTTTCCAGGAAATTACACATAAATCGCATTCAACAAATGCATTTTATGTGTAATTTTCATAAATTATAATTCCCGTCGAAATTTCTAAAAAAAAAACAAGTGAATCTCCGAGCCCCTTCTCCGTCATGCCAGGGGCGCGGATTTGCTACTATTTTGGGCAAAAATTGAAATTTTATTTTTCGACCCGTTTGCTCTTTAAATTGGGTTGAGACCATTTTCTAACTTGATTTTCCACGCTGATCGCAAATCTGATCTCGGATTTTCCATCGGAGCTTTGGAAGACGCATTGTGTGCACGATACATTTTAGGGGCGTTTTGGTAATGTTACGGGGTGTTACATCATCTCGCCCTTGGGATCATTCGTCCTCAAATGAAGAGTAAAAGTAGAATAAAAGCACGAATAGACTCAAAATTCATCTTAACATTCACATCTATCACTTAATTTTTCGATCCTATCTCAATCAACAATCGACTCTATTCGGACTCAAGAGTGGACAATCGACTCAAGAAAGGACAATCAATTTAGTTAAAGGTAAGGAAATTTCCTTCAACATTCTCATCATTAGGCACGAGTATCGATCAAGACTCCTGTCAATACTCAGTCAATCAATCCAGACAGTCACAAGTCACTTAGAATGGGCAAACCTGTTCAGATCAGAAGTAGAGATACCCTTTTAGAATTTTCACCATCAAGCACGAATGGAACGACGAACCCAATCAATTCAAATTACTTAAGAACTTCGATAATGAGTCCTTCGAACTCAAGAAGGAAGCCATCAACTCTAATGGAGAATGAGACCATCGCTACATAAAACTCTGTGTTCAACTCTCAAGCTTAGCACCTCGTCTCAATTGTGCTCCTTCTGATGACACTCTACTCTATCAACTTAAGCTTATAGCTCTTACTCAAATTTCAATCTATCCACCTCCTACTCTTCAATTCAAACCTACTTCTAAGCCTCAAGGTGTTATTCATGAGACGATCATATTCCTACAACGCTAGTCCTCAATACTCAGCTCTAAACTTCCACAGGGGCTTCCATTAAAAGATCACTAGTCCTCTTTACTACTTCACTACTCTTACTTGAATCCCTTGTCAAGATGTCTTCAATATTCTATTATCAACACTTACGTAATAACAACCACGCATTCAAGCCTATCGCTCTAACCACTTCAACTATGTCTTAGAATCTTCAAGCCTACTTGACACTTCTACTTCCACCATTCAGTGAACTCTCACTCAAAGTCATACCTAAATACTCTTACCTATCTATTACACATTATGGAGTCTCATATCTCTCCCTCTCCCTCTCCCTCTCCCTATCTCTATCCCTACATGACACAGGTTTAACACTAATATCACAACAATGCTACATTCACTCCTCCTCATGTACCCTCACTGCCAGTCTAATACTATCAACACCGTAATTTGGACCTGGAGGAACTCATCTCCCTCTTTGGCCAAACCTCAAATCACTACCTCTCCATGCAAGGTCAGCATGAATATAATCAAGAACTTAAATACTTAGATACTCGAATACTCATTCTCAAGAATACACTTAGAACACAATATCTAAAGTTTAAAATTTACCCCAAATATCATTATCAGGCATGAATATTATCAAGGACTGGTATACTCAAGTAGGCAGAGGCTCTAAAGGAACATCAACTCGAGGATAGGAACTCAACTCCCTTATCACAATTCAGAAGTACTCATTCTCTCTCATCAAACATAATCGTCTACTGTCCTCAACAATATTTCTATCAAGACTGGAAAGCTGGATTACTAAAAGGGCTTGGAATGGAGATCATTAGCATGATTCAATCGAGAAACTTTATCTGAGGAAATTCGTAAAAAGTACAATCTCTCTCGTCTGTGAAGACTCATTCGGAGTTCACAGAACTATACGTAATATGAAATGCGGGTCGCATCTCATTTAACATAGAAGTGGAAGCACTCAGATCAATGGGGTAAGATCAAAATTGATGAATGACTTCATCGCTTTTCATCCTCCCAATTAGAATAACAATCAATATGAGACTAGGATACCAGCGTGGCAGTCACATACCAAATGGGAAGAGAGTATCACTTTAATGGAAGAATAAGGAACGTTGGATATGGAAAAACTGATGTCTCATCTCGATCAACCCATCTCTATCAAAATCAAGATCTACTTCAGTCTACCACTTCGTCATCTCCCCCTTAGCTCTCAAGGTCCTCACTCTAAGTTTGGGAATCAATACTCTGTACTAGGCTATAAATGCATACCTCCATTTGGTCAAGGGATTACCACCCATAAGGATACCTTAACTCTTCTGTTGTGCTATAAATGCATATCTGTAAATAACCACTCAGACTCCTTCCAATAATATCACTCTTAGCTCCTCTCCCACCTCTACAAAAATCTCTCTATATTTACTATTCTTATATCATACATAACTATTTCCCATACTCTTACAGTCTAATCTCTTCTTTTACCTGCTAACACTCACCTTCTGTACTCTTATGAACCCATTTGTATAAGACTTAGACTATAATGGAAGACTCCTCAACGTCTATCCATAAACCCCTATTCAACCTAGCTACTCGGGATGACAAGAATGCCTACCTCAACTTACTTCACACTAAACTTGAGGGTATCATCTAAATTCCTGTAGCGGTCATAACTTAGAGCTTCACACATCTTTGCACAATCCTAGATACACATCTTAAGTCTCTTCTTATCCATTACTGTCCTTGTTTTACTAGTCTCACCTAAGGGCACTTGTACCCTACCCATGGTATCACTTTCCTTATAACTTAACATCATCATATACTATGACAAGTCTCTTAGAGAAATTCTCCAATTAAGGTAATCACTCTCATGATACTATCTCCTCTTCCATACCACTCCAAGCAAATCAAGCTTAGGGTCTAGTACTAGTATGTGCACCTATCGCACACCTCTTTAATGGTAACTTACAACAACTGGAGAAATATTTAGGGAACATAATCTTACTAAAATTTCGTAGCGAGAAATCAATCAATACATTCCTTCTTCACCACTCACGTACCACTCACCCACTCACTATACCTCCTTATCTGGCTAAGCTTATAACTCTATGAATCTCATGAACTCTCTCACACAATCGTAAGCCTAACTTAGATCTATTGTATCATATTAAAATCACTCTTCCCCTTATTCAATATTCACACTTCACCTTTAATAGAATACATACTACAACATATTCACATACACTTCCTTCTAGTTTTTTTGGGCATGCTCTAACACATGTTGACACTAACTCTTCCTCTCTCTATACCTCATCTCATCATGACATGACAATCATAGGATACCTTCGACTATCTCAACAAGCTTATGGCCATCAACCCATCCCTTTACTAGTTACTTAATAGATACACGTATCTATCTGTAAGCCTCAATTAATCACCACTCTCCTTACCCAGTCTCCTCCTCTCCCTCATTATCTTTCTAGCAAAGGGGTAACAACTTTACTTAATGTTTTTACAAGACCTTAGATCTCACTCCTAATTGGAAATATTACCATGCTTAGAAACATAAAACTCTTTTATCATGCATAACATCAAAAGCAAATAAAGATTCAACTTATACCTATCATGACCTCGCGGAGTTTTTCTATGAGCTGTGCAACTATTACGGCACATAACTGGTCTATAGCCTCACTCACTCTAAGAGTAGCATCTCTTTGATTTCCTTTGACTGATGGCGTAGATCTAGGGGTTAGGCTTGGTTAGCCCACTTCGGACAATCCCTCTGAGAGTGAACCTCTTGTCCGCACTTGAAGAAGCCGCTGCTGCCAAATCGATACCACCCCAAATGAAGTCTTCCATACCTTCTACATGGTGGCTTTACTTTACAGCCTTAAGCCACACTTTCTCGGGATGAAGGGTTTCGAATCTTGAAGGGTTTATTTCTCCTCGGCCTCAGATTATATCTACTATTAGACATGGGTACAGTCACCGGTAGTGGCATATACTTCCAAGGTCTCTACAGACGGGGGAACCTACTCCCCTCCTTACCCAAAGCTTCCTCCATCTCACTTTCTTTGTCCTCTTCTTCCCATCGATTATGCAAAATAGCTTGAGTAGTAGACGTAAGCTTCTCGGTGCTGATGGTATCTTTCAAATCCACAGTGCGGTTAGAAGACATGGTCTACAACGTGTAAAGCACAACTTAGTAAAGAACTCTTATAGTTGTTGACTCTATCATACGGACTTAGAATATGAAAGAAGGGGAATAATTTCTAGTGTCCTATAGCTTCCAAATTATAGATGTGGAGCTCTTCACACCAATAATAAGGACTCTACTAGACATGGCTCAATAGACTCCCTAGGACTCTTGAACTCGTTCTCTAATACCAAGTTTGTCACGCCCTGGAAGGATACCCTAGACGTAATTGGCACTCGGAGACTATTGCTAGCCCCCAAGCGAACCACCTAGTCTCATTGCATTCATTCCATCAACTCATAAGCGGAAGATATAATAAAATAATAAACTAACAGTGGGTTATCATAATCACTATCATAAGGAATACGAAATAAGCAATTCAATAGAAGTAAGAAGTGGGAAATAATCAGTCCCGATATCAACTATCAACTGTCTATGTCTAAGAAGCCTCTATAGCTAACCTCTAAGAAGATACTATGACAGTCTAATGAAATAAATCTAGAATAAATGAAAAGAAGATAACACGTCCCCCGAAAACAAGGGAGGACTCACCAAGTCTTTGTCGAAATCTATGAACCTCAACGATTGGCTCCTGAAGTCCTCTATCTATAGAATCTACATCATAAAATGATGCAACGCCAAAGGGACATTAGTACGTGGAATGTAGTATATGTAAAACGGGCTAAGGTAAACAGTATATATAAATATAACATCAACTCTTCAATCACTCATCCTCACTCAGAGTAAAGGACAGAATTTTATCACCTCGCTATCTATCAAGACATCATACAATCACATTAATGTCAGATGCTATCAACAAGGAAACCTATCTGAGAGTTTGAGCCAGTAGTGATACAACGAAGACATGTCGTTGCCACATCCATCCAATACCTTGCCAGGATAAAGGATGAGTCTATCGGGGATCCCAAAGAAGTCTGTCAAATCCTCTGCGGGACAAAAGGAAACATCCACTTTCATGGTCCAATCCTCTCCTACGTTGGTCACGTAGTTAATGAGTGCGAGTGGGACTCACTCTTACCCATTTTGGTGCTAATACTCCTCCCAAGACTCAATAGGCTCATAAGTCTATCAAGGTCATACTGCTACACAACCCAACCCCCCCTCAAGTAAGGTCCTTATCCTATCTATCATTCTATCGACTCAAGAAAGAATTTTTTTTTCAACTCTATCTCAATCCCATATAAAGCTCAAGGATATTAACTTCATCTACTTCAACCATCACAGTACTCACCTCAGGACTCAAACCACAACAATCAACATATCCATGAATAATCAAGGCTCTAGACATCACCCTAAGTTCATTATTCATGTCTTTAACAGAGAATTTATAGGGGTAATTGCATAATCACAACATAAATGCATGTAATCAATTCATTAAAACATGATGATCATTAATTTTACATAATAATATAATATTTAGAAATAAATTTCAAGAAAATTATCCAAGAATCACAATTCAAGTCTCATTAACTATCAACTATCAACCTAATTTATACATTAGGGAACATGGAAGAACAATTTCATGTTCTGGGTAGCCTTTACATACCTAGGATGAAGATTATATGAATCTTCAACAAAATTTGGACTCTAACTTGCAATCCGCTAGGCTTTCTTATCTCCTCTCTCAGAAATTCTTTGCATAAAAGTTTAAGAAGAATGGGTTTTTGAAACACTTAATCGACCTAAAACGACTTTAAAAGAACATTTTAGGGCTTAGGATAGGATGGGGAATGACCAAAAGGCTCTTCCTGAATTAAAAGAAAAATTTCACCTTGGAATACCCAGTCCGCGACGCGTATCTGCTGCATATTAGTGTATATCAAGGTATATACGCTGATTTTATGCCTCCAAAACCTATATTTCAGCTTCCATTTGATTCGACAACATCCCAAGGCTATTGAATGCAAGGAATTGGGACTTTGTGTCCCAATATGAATGCAAACAGAGCCTAGTGGGCTTGAGAAAGGTTTACATGCATCAAATGAGATAAATTGGTATAAGGATCAATAAAAATAACCATAAATGAGACCAAATATTAGAAAGGAAAAAGCTCCACACAACCACACCAAGAGACAACCAGAAGATAGGGAAACGAAATAATGCCAGTTGATACAAGGGAATATCATCTCAATATAATAAACCTTTAAAACTAACCATCATGTATCTCTCCAAACAGTAGTACAAGCAAACAATCCGTCAAACTGAAAGTGATCTTTTCAACATGATGAAGCAATAAAGGATAACCAAAAGGTTAAAAAAAAAGTATGAGACAGTATATTTTCATGCCTAACGGGAGCTACTAAGACACAACAAAAGATTAAAGTGATTAGTGTTCGCATGAGAGTGGCAAGAATAGCCTACAGTACTCTTAATCAACTAAAAGGATGGGATTATAACTGAATGAAATCAGCAACTTGGGCTCCTAAACACAAGCGGAGCAGTCAAGAAGAATTCAAATTAATACATAAATCCAAATCTTTAAGACTAGTCTCAGCATATGAACAACTTTGATCTTGTTTCTAATAAAATTGCCACCATTTTTACAACAAATAAGGAGAACGCCTTGATCCCGAGATAATGTAATCACACCATTAACGAACCAAAAGTTAAGAAACTTGAACAAAATCGAATTCAAAAACCAAAGATCATTGAGCTAAGTTAAATCCTGAATGCCATAGTTAAAACAAGATCAGAGACACTTTCCAGATCAAATAAAATAGAGGACAAGGATTCATGTTAACAGAATTAGAACAAAAATGTCAATCAAAATGATCGTAGCAAGTAGAGAATGTTAGCTACTGCATGAACAAACTAAACAATTTTATCTCTTTTAAAACACTGGAAGAAGGCAATGTTTCAAAGAGACCTCCTGATACATGCTAAAGCGAAATTGAACCAAAACTTATAGGCATTCAACACAGCGTTATTAACTCAATAGCAACTAGACCTTGAAACAAAGATACAAATAGGGAGCTCAATCATACTTTATGCATTTTTTAGCAGTCTTCTAAGGTAACGAAGGCTTGTATCATTATTTATGACTCTAAAACTCAAGACTCCAAGAAGAACCAAGCAGAAACAAAATAAAACATACTCAATAACATACTAGGCAGGCTATATTCAGAAAAAGTAAACTGACAACATTATAAGGAACCAAAACCATCATCAAATGAACTATAACAGGCATGTTTGATCATTACCACATGTACTTGAAAGACCAAACCATTTCCACACTAGTCTTGGTTCTTAGCGACTTAATAATAAACAAGGAAATGTTAACAGTATTCGTAACCAAACACAATAACCCCAAACGTATTGACTTATGCATTATCACTTAAATAGTTAATATCAACCAGAACCACAACATTGTACACATTCATTTAGGGAGAAAATGAGAAATTCAGATGAGTAAATTACCTCCTTAGGAGCAGCGAAGTGAGACGTTGATGATCTGAGAAGCTTTCACCACCACGCAGTTGCACCCTCGAACCTCCTTGCTCCCTTACTAAATCCTTCTAGCTTTTTACGACCTCGAAAATGAGTTCTCTTCAAGAATTCCTCAGAAACGCTTGGCTTTCTTTGGGTCCAGAAAGCCTATGAAACTTTAGGTTTCTAGACGATTTCGCGGCAATGAGATTTCCAATTTTTCTAGAGTTTTCAGACATCAGAAACGGCTGCGAGATTTTTAGCGTTCTATAGTTTTTTCGAGATTATCCACGGCTTCGGGAATCAGTTGAGTTTTTTCTAGGGTTTTGGATTATCGACAGACGACCCCGAAATAACGAAGAAGAGGGGATTTTATAGGAGACAATTAGGATTCGAAATAGGGGGGATCTGAGGGCAAATTCGATAAGTTCGGAATGAATTTTTGGGGTTTTCCATTCAAATACCTTCAAGGAAGATAAGGATAACTCGAATCCTCAATGGATTTGAGGATTCGGCTGTCGATTTGTGAGGGCAAGCATACAATTGAGACACCTGGAAATGCTCTCCAACAGCTTCGTACTAAGAGCAACAAGGATGATCCATGTAAGGTACGAATTGGGGGAGGGAACCGTTGAGGGATTTTGATTCTTGGGTTTGTGCTAGCTGGCTTTCTCGTGAAGATGAAGAAGAAAGGGGCGTCGGGGAGAGAGAAGGCAACGTTGAGGGGAAATAAGGAAAATTAGGGGCATGTGGCCTCCATGCACAGAATACATATAATTTTATATCTATATAATGTGCAAAAATACTAAAATAAAAGGGACAATTGGGCCAGGTTGACTTGATTTGGGCCATAATTTTTGTCCAAGATGAAGGCTGAAAATGGGTTTAAGGTGGAGGTTTAAAATTGTCCAATTCAATTGCAATTTTAGCCAATTAAAAGTAATCAAATTGAACTCGATTGACTAATTTGACTACACGACGAATTATACAAATTAATTAAAGAGCTTTTAATATTATCAACCTGAAATAATTAAGAATAATAACTTCTAAAATAAAAAGGAAATTTATTTGAGAAAATATTTTTTGCATTTTCGAAAGCTAATTATTTCAAATTATTAAAATTAAAAGATCGACGATTGATTTATACCGTGGAGGGTAAAAATTGTATGTCAACAATAGGACATTAGGAATGGTTACACTTCTTTCATGATCTGATTCATGCAATCGAGTTAAAACTCTATGAAACTCTCTTCTAACTCGTGAGTTATGCATTTGTAGAGTTGTGATCATGCCTCCAGGAAGAGCTGTTAGATAAAGAGGGAGTCCTTCCAGATAGAATGTTAACCCACCTAAGCCCCAGGGGCATGATGAACCCATAGATCCAACTATCCCTGTTGAGCAGCCCTCACAAGGTGAAATTTCTAATGCTGAGCTTCGCCAGGCTGTCCAGACTTTAGCCCAAGCTGTCACAACACCTGATGCTAGACAAGGAGCAGGTAGACAGAATGCACAGGACATATCAAGATTCCGTGAATTCTTGAGGATGAACCCACCTGAGTTCATAAGGTTTGTACTCAATGATGATCCTGAGAACTATGTTGATGAACTTCAAAAGGTGTTTCGGGTGATGCATGTGGCTGATGTTGATAAAGTGAACTGCTGCCTACCAACTCAGAGATGTGGCCAGGCCATGGTTTGGTCAGTGGAAGAAGGGTAGAGGAGAGGAAGCCCTTTTGTTGACTTGGGCAGTGTTTGAGGAAGCCTTCTTGGGGCATTTCTTTCCAAGAGAACAGAGGAAGGCCAAGGTATGAGAGTTTTTGAATCTGAAATAAGGCTCTATGACTATACAAAAGTACGGGCTTAAGTTCGCCGAACTATCCCGCTATGCTACTGATATGGTTGCTGATATGAGGGGGGAGATGGGGTGTTGAGATAACAGAGTAGATTGTATATTCCAGATGTTGATGGTGTTCAAGATAGAATTATGGCTGAATTCCACAGCTCTAAGTATTCTGTTAATCCTGGCTCTTCCAAGATGTACCGCGACTTGAGGGAAGTCTATTGGTGGACTGGAATGAAGAGGGACATTGCTGAGTTTGTTTCAAAGTGCCTGAATTGTCAACAAGCTAAAGTTGAGCATCAAGAGACATGTGGATTTTAGATTCATGAATGGAAGTGGGAGATGATCAATATGGACTTCATTGCTGATCTACGGAGGTCCTGAAAGCAACATGATTCGATATGGGTGATTATGGATAGAATGACTAAATTAGCTCATTTATTAGCGGTTAAGACGACTAACACTACAGAGGAGTGTGCCAAGTTGTATATCCATGAGATTGCGAGGTTGCATGGAGTTCCCTTGTTTATTATCTCGGATAGAGGAGCTCAATTCACCTTCTAATTTTGGAGATCTTTCCAGAAGGGACTAGGTACTAAAGTGAATCTGAGTACTGCATTTCAACCTCACACGGATGACCAAGCAGAATGTACAATTCAGATACTAGAGCATATATTGAGAGCCTGTGTCCTTGACTTCAAAGGAAATTGGGATTACCACCTATAATTCATCGAACTTTCATATAACAATAGTTACCTCGTAAGTAGTCAGATGGCTCCCTATGACGCTTTGTATGGAAAAAGGTGTAGATCACCAATTAGGTGGTTTAAGGTTGGAAAAGCTGAGTTGATTAGACTTGATCTTGTCCATCAGTCGATGGAGAAGGTAAAGATCATTAAAGAGAGGTTGAAGACTACACAGAGTCACCATAAATGTTACACCAACATGAGGAGAAGAGACTTAGAGTTCGAGGTGAATGATTGAGTATACTTGAAAGTGTCACCCACGAAGGGTGTCATGAGATTTTTGAAGAAGGGAAAACTGAGTCTACGCTATATTGGTCCCTATCAAATTAGGAAGAGAACTGGGAAGGTTGCTTATGAGTTAGAGTTACCTTCAAAGCTAGACGCGAGTCATCTAGTATTTCATGTCTCGATATTGATGAAATGCTTGGGAGTTCCTCCCTTGCTAATACCTGTTGAGAGTATTAGAGTAAGGGATAGCTTGTCATATGAAGAGATTCCAATCCAAATTTTTGATCATCAGGTTCACAAGTTGAGAATCAAAGAGATTGCCTTAGTAAAAGTCCTGTGGAGAAACCAATTCATTGAGAAAGCCACGTGGGAAGCTAAGGAAGAGATGAGATCTAAATACCTGCATCTGTTCGTGCCAAATAATGATAATGATGAAGGTAATTTCCTTACTCTTGATTTAACTTGATTTGTCTATCCCTAATTTGATGTGTCTATTCTTGAGTCTGAATAGAGATTGTTAAGATTGTTGAGAAGTCGAGAGCTTGATTGGTTGATCGAGTGTAAAGAGGAGTCTTGATTATTATTTGTGCCTTGATGTCTATCCTTACTCATCATTCGAGAACGAATGATTCCAAGGGGGAGATGATGTAATACCCAGTAAAATTACCAAAATACCCCTAGAAGAGAGATGTGTGCATAACATGTCTTCCCAAGCTCTAATGGCAAATCTGAGGTTTGAAATACAATCAACATAAAAGAAATTGGTGGGGAAATGGTCTTGGTTGATTTTTAGAGCAACCAGATCCGAAGATAATTTTTTGATGCGAAACACAATTTTAAAATAAGTGTGAGACAGACCCATGATGCGGACCTGTCGTGGAATTATACTTAGACTTGGTTCCAATATTTTTTACGGGATCAGAAAACTCGATCGAAAAGTTTTCAGTGAAAAACCCCAAAAAATCACCCAGTCCACATCCCAGACTAGTTATCCCCGAGGCGAAGTTTTTTTTTTCAGTTTTCGTGAGGGCATTCCAGATTTTTTTCAATTCCATCTAAACTTAAAACACGATCAAAATGGGTCATTTTAAGCATAAAAAGGATTTTAAACCCATTCCCAAGTCTGTTGTAAGTTCTAACAAATACTAGGGCTAAAGAGAAGAGAAGAGGAGCGAGAATTCAAGAGGATTGAGGGAAGTTCTTACGAGATTGATTCTCAAAGCTTCATACTATCTATGTAAGGATAAGCTAAAATATGGGAATGTTCTTCCATGTGCCCCCATTAATGGTAATAGAAGGATTGTGAGTATATTGAGTCTTCAAATGTTTCTTGAATGTTTTCTTGAAAACTTATACATTTATATGTACTTTAATATGTTGATGATCATCATAAACTTGATTTACTAAATAAATATTTTTATATGAGTTATTTTCCAAAGCCCAATATGTTACTTTGTAAAAGAATGCATGAATGAACCTAGGGATTGAGTCTAGATCCTTGAGTTGAGAATAATGAATGTTATTGTGATATGAGCATGACGATGAGTTGATAGAGCTTGATCGTCCTTTGAGTATCCATAATTGAATTCTAGAGATTTATGTAATTGACTTCCTCTTAATGATTAATCCGATTCCTTAAGTATTAAATGAGAATTAAGTTGATAAGATGATTGAGATGTCAGGCCGAAAGGCCTAATAGATTTTGGGTTAATGAGATGATGAGAATCTCTATGCAGCTAATTGAGATGACTGGTTGAGATGGATGGTTTTATGAGCATTGAGTCTTGGGAGGAGTATCGATCACCGAAATGAGTAAGAGTAAATCCAACTCGCACTCATTAACTAGGTCATCAAGCATAGGTGAGGATTTGAACCATTTCATTAGAGTTACCTCTTGAGTTGAAGTCCGAGAAATTGAGCTCAAAATGAGGCTAAGAACAATCGGAAACAACCTAAAAAACAGAGGACATTTCTTATTGGAAAGTATATATACGCACAACAGTTTCTCAGTCAAATTTCTTAAATATATAATCTTATTAACAGAATTCGAGTATACCACGGTGTAGATCTGGAAATGTAGTATAGTTGAGACCCAAATTTTACTTAATTCCGATAAGAAATGGCCGAGATATCACAATACGAAATTCCCAATAAATACAAACATAAACCATAGCTATAATTGCATTTTTGCACCAAGCTGAGCTCTATCAATTTATTCTGATATTGCCACAGCGTGCATCTCGTAAAAATATATAAAATAGAACTAAATTTCATCAAATTCCGACTCAACGAATAAAAAATTGCAACTTGAAGTTTCCAATAATCATATCCAAAATACAGCCAAAAAAATAATAAATTTTACCTCAAACGATGCGCCAAAATTAGTTTCCGACACTTCCATGATGTTCTTCTTGGAAAAATACACAAGTTAACTTTTTGTATCTCCAAAATCGACTCAAAATGAGGAAATTATCGTGAATGAAAGTTTCCCTGTTCCTCCAGTATTTTCTGGACAAAATTTGCTAAATATGAGCCTTCCTCACCGCCTGCCATGTGGCATGCCATGGCTGGCTACGTCACTGCCGCTTTTGGCTTTTCAACAACTGCTCAAACTTAATTTCGATACTTCGGCCTCATTTGAAGTCGGAAAAATATAATCCATATGTGAAATTTGATAGAAATGACATTTTAGATTCAACGGTGTAGTCAAAATTCTCATTAAAAGTCATTTTATTCCAATGTAGGTCTCATTTCCCCATACCGAAATCTAACGAAGGGACCAAAACACACCCGAAAGTCCTGAGGACCGAATGAAAGATCCTCCTAGACTAAACTCGACGTTTTGGATCCAACGGTGATATCAAAATTCTCATTTGGGGCATGTTTACCAAGGACATTGACTAAAGTCATCTATTGACCTGCTCCGACGGCTAAATTTGCAAAACTCGATATAATTTCATCGATCATGCTCCTACCTAATTTAGTTGTTCCAGAGTTGATAGAACCATCAGAATTTCACTTCGAGTTCGTTTACTAGGATTTTACTTGAAAATTCACTTTACGGTTATAATCGGCCGTTTAACTTGAAAGACCACATAAATGTCAAACGATTCACCCAACGACCGAACAATCAATTTCAATAAGTCTTAAATAGCCCATGGTCACTATGCAAATGCTCAAACTGATAAAATACTTGTGGAACCACACAAATGACCTGGAGGGTCATTACAAAAAAAATGACACATTTATCAGGAAAATGACATTTTTGACATAACAATATTTTTGCACCAAATTATTAGTGGCAGCAGTAGTTTTCTATCAAACTATACTAATAACCGAAGACATGTGTATTTAACTTCGCATAGTTTAACTTCGCATAGTTGAACAACATATTTTATCCTCTTCAGTTAAAAAATTAATCAAAAACAACTATTTCATAATAATATAAATACATAATTATTCTTCACAAAATTAAAGTGCCCAAACGCGTTATGGATATTCCTTCCTAACAAACATAGAGCATGCGCTGACATTTGTTTATTTTATAACTATTCAGCATGCACTGCCATTTGTTTATTTTATAATATAATAACACTTTTTTAATTGTCATAATTTTATTTTATAAAGTAAAAAAATATGGACTTTGATTTACATTCCAAAATAAAAATTTTTAATAGTATAATATTGGAACTTAGCTTATCGTATATGGTTTTGAATATCTATTTTTTTATTTTAAATTGTCAAATTAATGTAATCTAATTTAATTTTATAAATTAGTCAAATTGACCTTTTGAAAAGTATAGCATAACATAATAACTAAAAATACAGAGATATAATTAATTGAACTTTATTTGTTACCGGAAACTATCCGCAGTAAGTCCACGAACACCGACACTACGAGTATGCTAGCTTATGTATAGAGTGTCAATATACTACTTAATTATTAGATTAAAGTAACAAGAAACTCATATTGATTTTATAAGTTTGAAAGTTATTAAATTTAAGAGTGTTTTTTCCTACGGTGATGTAGGGTTGTGCAAAATTCAAGTCAAATCGTTTATTTGAACCAATATTTTGGTTTATTAGACTATTTGATCGGTTTATTGGCTTATTGGGTCAGTTAACAGTTTATTCAAAACATTAATGGATTATAGGTTATCGGTTCGGGTTTTTAGGATTTTAATATTGGGGGACCCGATAACCCGATACTATATCAATAAAAATTACTGCTATTTCCCAGACCCAATTAGTGAATTAGGTCAATTCCCACTTCAGCACTTCCCAGTTCCCACGACCCACATTTATTATTCCTATTTTCTAGGGCCCATAGATTACTATTAGTTTTATATTTTTATACTTTTATTATTCCTCTTTTATTTTTAGTTTTTACTTTTCAACAATTAGGAATTTAGGCTTTAGGTTTTGCGTCAGGAATTAGATACTTCACTTTTTGGACTATACATTTTGAGTTTTATTTTGAAATTTCAAAAACTATTGATATCCAGTAAAGCCATTTTAAGTTGATTTTGTTGTATGGAAAGTTGGACACCGGAAAGGGTAGGGATTAGGGAATAAATTGACTCATTGAGTTTTAAGTCTTAAACTTTTAATTGTTCTCGGTTTACTTGATAATCGAACCGATAAAAGTCAATAATCGATAATTCGAAAACCGATAAACCGATATTTTGACAGTTCGTTAATGGTTTAGCATATCTACAACAACAACAACATACTCAGTATAATCCCACAAGTGGGGTCTGGGAGGGTAGAATATACGCAGACCTTACCACTACCATAGAAGTAGAGAGGCTGTTTCCTGAAAACCCTCGTCTCAAAACCCGTACATAAGAACGAACTGGATATGACAAAAAGGGGAAGGGAACAAAAAAATAGCGACTAATAATGGCAGTACATAAATAAGGTAAACTAACACATAATATAACAGGTAATGCGAATACATGGCAAAAAAACACCTAACCCTACCATTAGCCTGCTACTCTAATTCGCGACCTCCACTTTTTTCTATCTAAAGCCATGTCCTCAGTACGATCAAGTTCCGTCAGGTCTTGTCTAATCACCTCCCCCTAATACTTCTTCGATCTACCTCTACCCCTCCGAATATCTCCCAAAACCAGCCTCTCGCACCTCCTAACAGAATCATCGATACTCCTTCTCTGCACATGTCCAAACCATCGCCAGTCTCGCTTCTCTCATCTTTTCGACCACCGGGGCCACCTTTAGCTTTTCCCGGATGGTCTCATTCCTAACCTTGTCACTCCTAGTGTGACCACACATCCATATCAACATCCTCATTTCTATGACATGCATCTTCTGAACGTGTGCCTTCTTAATTGGCCAACACTCCACTCCATACAACAACGATGGTCTAACCACCATTCTGTAAAACTTACCTTTGAGTTTTGGTGGTATCTTCTTGTCACACAATACTCCAGAGGCAAGCCTCCATTTAGCATATCTACAAATCAATAATCAATAAGGAAAATCGATAATATTCAAAATCGAACGGAATCACCCGTTATGTAGCTCTACGATGATGGAGTCAAGGATATAGTGAAGAATGTGCAAATTGTCTTTTCAATTGTGTTAAAGTTGAACAAATTAAAATATACACTTGTTTCTCAATTCATCCTGATTGACACCCATGCTAATTCTTCAATGGAAGAACCATTATTATAACCCAATTAAGGCAATTGACACAAAACAACCATTTAAAATGTGAAAACAAATCAAATTAACCTGTCAAATATTGAATTTCTGTAACACCCGATAACATTGCCAAAATACCCTTAGAGGAGAGATATGCGCATAATACGTCTTTCCATGCTCCGATGGCAAATTTGAGGCTGAATTTGCAATCAACATGAAAAATTGAGTGGGTAAGTGGTCTTGGTTGACTTTTAGAGAAATTGAATCAAAAGATAATTTTTTCATGCGAAAATGCGAACCAGTAAGGGTGCGCGACAGGTGTGCGATGCTATTTTACATGTTTTTGATTTCATTCAACTATTTTACATACCAGTATATTCCATGTGATGATGTCCCCTTTTGAACTTCATTGTTTTATGATGCATAGGTAAGCATTAGAGATTATAAATAGGTGTTACATTGAGGATCTATTTGCATTTAGCTGATCAGTAAGACCTCCTTGTTTTCGGAGGATTTCCATACTGTTATTATCTAGCTTGAGTTAGTGCTTTATTTTCTTTGAATTGGGTAGTCATGTCCTGTTTTGGTACCATCTAGATGTTAGAGATAGAGGCTTCATAGACATTGAGTAGAGAATATTAAGTATTGTTTCCTTCACAAATTTTATTTATTGGAAACTAACTAGTCTTTTCCTTGAGTAATTTTCTTCCGCTGTTGAGTATGAGGTGATGATGAGGCCAAGTGGTTCGCTCTGGGACTAGCAATAGTCTTTAAGTGCCGACCACGCCAAGGGTACCCTCCCGATACGTGACAATTTCCTTAAAATCAAACAAAATAATCTAAAGCAGTATAAAAAATAATCTCATAGAACATAAAAGTCATTATATTAAAACTTTATCTGATAGTCAAAATATGAGGGTGCAACCCCCTCCCCCTTTCCCCACCTAGATAAATAAATAGTGTTAGATGCATCCATGGTAGCCTGAACAAGATGACATATAATCTTAGGTGTATTTATACATCAAATTAGCTAAAAATACCCATAAATAGAGCCTAGTTAGAGGGTAAATCCATAGTGCATAGGTTCTTTAGTTTGATTTCTCTTATTTTGCTAATCTAGGTCCAAGTGTGTCATTTGGTTATGTTTTTGCAGGTTTGATTGTATTTTGCTAGTCCGAAGTCACACCCGGATCTGGAGGAATAACACAACTAAGAAATTAAAGAGGAAAAGTTAATTAACTCAGCAAAAAAACTCAAGTGTCGCATGTTAGACCCCGTAATTAACTAAATGGAGGTCAGTTGCTCATTCGAGAAAATTATTGTGATTGAGGTGTATTTTAAATTTTACTAACTTATGGTGCGTGAGTATGGAATCA
>JAABOM020012078.1:0-19431 GCA_011800125.2 Solanum clarkiae | reverse complement strand
TGAAATCACCTTTATGTGTAAATTTGAGCAACTTTGACAAAATTCATAAATGAATAACTTCTTGATTTCAACAATGAGTATTTTGCATAGCACTAAACTTATGGAACTAGTTTTTTTTTATGCATGTGATTGTCACGACTCTATTCATGCCATTATGGTCTCACTCCCCCATTTTCGAGCCTGTTATTATCGTGCGTATGTATAACTGTATGTATAGATGTATATTTATTTCGAAGTAGGTTGGACACGGTGGGTCGGTTTGCCCATGGGCCGGCTTCGCTTAGTTTGGAGATATAAGGAGGTGGGCTTGGGATATGTTGGCATCATGACGTGTGGGTGCTGGTCCTAGTTCGCCCCAGCTCACATGAGTGCTTGGCCTCGCTCGCCTTGGCTCACTTATCGGGCATGATGACCTCTACACATTACGATACGTGAGTGCTAGGCCGTTGTTCGCCTCGGCTCACTTATGCTACAGTTGGGACTTGTGTTGTAGATTTCAGGGATTTGAAATTTCCGGTGTTATGCTGTGGTATGGCGCGAGTTTGGAGGTCGCCATTGTTCCCGTCCGATATGCAATACTTTGATATTTTAAATAAAGAATTATTTTGATGTTTGCATGCAAGTTTGACTCATTCATTTTTATTGGGATTATTACTCTCATTTATATTTCGCACTTTCTGCTTGACATATTCGGTAGGTATTTCATGCTAACCCCCTTCCTTCGGGGGCTGCGCTTCATGCCCGCAAGTACTGACGCACAAGCTAGAGAGCCACCTTCTTAGGATCTCCATCTACCGTTGAAGTGCTCCCTTTGCCTCAGGAGCCAATTTTTGGTATATACATGTACACTTATTTTCTGTATTTTGCATTTATGTATATTCGAGGGTATGACGGGGACCTGTCCCGTCCTATGATTCAGTTTATTTATGTAGAGGTCTGTGGATACATGTGGGTGTGGGATATTGTATGTGGTATGACTATGTATGTTGAGCGATTCTACCGCAGCGGTGACCTTGTCGGCCCGCATATATATGTGTATAGATATTTGCTGTATGCTAGGGTTGCTATTTGCAGGTTTGGTTAGTCATTAAAATAGAGGAAACTCTGCCAAAATTTCGATAGATTCCTTAGCTATTATAGTTGGTAATCCGGTGTAGTGTTTGTCTGGGTGCCCAATCGGCACTATCACGATCCCTGGGTTGTGTCGTGACAGTGGAGTTGGATATGATTGATTTTGATATTATTCTTTGGATGGATTGGTTGCATGCGTATTATACGTTTAATGATAGTAGAACCCATAGGGTCAAATTCCAATTCTCAAATGAACCCGTCCTTGAGTGGGAGAATCATGATTTGGTGTTCAAGGGTAGATTCATCTCTCACATTAAAGTTCGTAAGTTGATCTCTAAGGGGTGTGATTATAATCTTGTGAGGGTTAGGGATATGGAATCCAAAGTCCTTCCCATAGAGTCGGTCCCGGTGGTAAATGAGTTTCTTGATGTCTTTCCAAATGACCTTCTCGATATCCCTCTCAAAAGAGAAATAGATTTTGGAATAGACCTCTTCCTCGATACTCAACCAATTTCTATTCCCCCTTATGGCCCCGGCGGAGTTGAAGAAATAGTTGAGGGCTTGTTGGAGAAGGGTTTTATTAGGCCTAACTAATCACCTTGAGGTGTACCAGTGTTGTTTGTGAGGAAGAAGGATGAGTTTCATAGAATGTGCATTGATTACCAGCAACTTAATAGGGTCACCATTAAGAATAGGTACCCTCCTCCAAGAATTAATGATTTGTTTGACAAACTGCAAAGGGCTAGCCACTTCTCTAAGATTGATCTTTGGTCCGGCTATCATCAAGTGAAGGTGAGGGAGTGTGACATTCCCAAGGCGGCTCTTCAGACTAAGTATGGGCATTATGAGTTTGTTGTGATGTCTTTTGGATTGACCAAAACACCAGCTATCTTCATGGATCTTATTAATAGGATCTTTAAATTCTACCTTGATTTGGTTGTTGTGGTCTTCATTGATGATATTTTGATCTATTCTCATAGTAAGGAGAAGCATGTTGCTCATTTGAGGGCATTATTGCAAAGATTGATAGAAGAGAAGTTGTATGTTAAATATGAGAAGTCTGAGTTTTTGTTGAAAGAGGTTGCCTTTGTAGGTCTGTCGTGTCAGAGGATGGTATTAGTGTTGATCTTAAAAAGAGGGATGTGATTAGAAATTGGCCTGGACCATTGACCTCATCGGAAATTAGGAGCTTGTTGGGCTTAGTGGGTTACTATCGGAGGTTTGTGCATCGGTTCTCTTCTATTGCTTCTTCTATGACTAAGTTGACTTAAAAGAAGGCTATGTTTGTGTGGACCGATAAGTGTGAAAGGGGTTTCCAAACCTTTGAGGATAAGCTTGTGTCCGCTCCTATCTTGTCTATACCAGAAGGGTTGGAAGGGTTTGTGGTGTATTATGATGCCTCCCAAATTGGTTTGGGCTATGTGTTGATGCAAATTGGTAAGGTCATAGCCTATGTTTCTAGGCAAATCAAAATGCATGAAAAAAATTATGCAACTCATGATCTTGAATTGGCCGTTGTGGTTTTTTCTTTGAAAATTTGGCGTCATTAATTGTATGGGCTGCATGTTGATGTGTTTACCAATCATAAAAGTCTCCAATATGTGTTCACTGAAGAAGATCCTAACTTGAGGCAAAGAAGGTGGTTAGAACATCTTAAGGATTATGATATGAATGTGCATTATCTTCTCGGTATGTCTAATATGGTGGCGGATGCTTTGAGTAGGGTGTCTATGGAACGCCTAGCTCATGCTGATGATGGGGATATAGAGGTTGCTAAGGAGGTCCATCATTTGGCTAGATTGGGGGTTAGGTTGGAAGAAATTGATAATGGTGGCATTGTGGTTGTTGATGGTTTAAAGTCTTCCTTGGTTGATGAGGTGAAAGCAAAGCAAGATCTTAAACCCACCTTGTTAGAATTGAAGACCTTGATGAAAGGAGGCAAGGTGGAGGGTTTCTCCCAAGGGGGAGATGGTGCCCGTAGATATCAAAGTAGTTTATGTGTGTCTTGTGTTGATGGCATGAGAGAAATGATTCTTGATGAGGCTCACGGTTCTTCCTATTCTATCCACCCTTATTCTACCAAGATGTTTAGAGATTTGAGGCATGAGTTTTGGTAGGGCGGTATGAAGAAAGACATTGCAAAATTTGTTTCTGGTTGCCATAGTTTCCAACAAGTCAAAGCCGAACACCAATGACTGGCTGGCCTAACCCAAGACATAGAGATTTCTATATGGAAGTAGGAAGAGGTTAACATGGATTTTGTGGTTGGGTTGCCTAAGACTAGAAAAATTTTTGATTTCATTTGCGTTGTGATTGATAGGATGACAAAATCGGCTCATTTTCTATAGGTTAAGAATACATATTGTGTGATAACCCATTTTAATCTGAGGTCAAACAGTGTACAACATATTAGGGAATCCTGAATTATAGATCTTAAAGAGTCGCCATCTAATTATTTTTAAGGTAAATTAGGATACCTATTTTGTCTAAAGTGATGCTAACATTAACTCCATTATAAGGTCTACTTAACCTATGTGATTCTAAATAAGGGTCCTAGTTATCCTAAAAGGAAGGGGTTAAGCATCTTTTAAGATTTGTAAAAAAAAAAGTTAAGCAGCCAAACGTAGGTTAATAAAAATTAAGACTAATTTAAATGCTAAAAAGTATTAAATAGTCAAAGAAAAATAAGTTAGAAAATATTTTTTATCTTGGGAGCAACAACATACTCAAAACTAAAAAATTCCTTTGTATTTCTAATGGAATGACTTGCATATTTATTTCAAAAAGCAATAGAGAGTCACTTGTTTAAGATAATACTTTTGTATGAAAAAATGATACGACACTTATAAAATAATTTTTCATGTGGAAATAATGTTATTGGTTTGAAAAATATTCTTTGTAAGTAGATTGGCCTTAAGAACAAATATTGATTTCTTTTTTAAGAAATATAACAAAAAGTTAATATCACAGGAATGATTTATTTCTAACTAGAGATGCCCAAACCCAAAATTTTATATTTTTGCTAGCTATGTGGATCAAGAATCATAACATATTTAAGTAGCACAAGCAAGTATATGTTGTAAAGAAAAATGAATAGGCAAATAAGTAATGTAAAATATGAGTAGCTATGGATTACTCCAAGAAAGGTCCCTTTGTTTGGCTTGCTATTCGAGATAATCGAGGATATTGACTCTATTTGCGAGTATGCTGGTCTCGAGTCATCGACTCTAACTTGCAGGAGGACCAAATTGAGACTCCAATTTGCTCCAACAGTGTACATGCACATAAAGAGAAAGTAAGGGATTAATATGACACTAATTTTAAGTGAAACAAAATTTATTAAATAGAGAGCCAGGTAGTCTTAAAATGAATATGCTAATCAAAACATATATCTTGCAATTGGTAACCTTCAATTAAGCTCAAGACAACCAAACCATTTTTAATTATCTTTTTAAAATTCAAAATCGATTCTCAAGTTCAACCTATTTAAATCACTATGAGATTACTCTTCTAAAGTATGAGAAAAATCAAACTAAAAGATTTGTTGGAATTTTTCATAGTCGTTGCTAATTATGTGGAAGAAAACTCATATTTTTGCCTCTAGTAATTAACAGAATCAGAAATTATATATCTGTATACATAAAGTCAAAATATGGAACTATAGTGGCAGGGAGTCAAGAAGAGTACAGACAGCAGCCAAAAAGAACTTTAAACTTAAGTTTTTACCCCAAATAATATGTAACCAAATATGAGACTCTTAAGACAAACACATATGTTGTAATGAGCTAAAACAATCATGTGTGGGATAGATATCTCTTTCCCAAATCAGAAAAAGAAATCAAAACAAAGGGGCTACAATAGCTAAAAAACATGAAGTTTCGGCACGAGTTCACGAATGGGAGCTGAAGTTTTCTTCAAGCCCTCTATTCGATATCAAACAGAGGTGAGTAATGGAAACTAAGATCATGTAGCTATCTTAAACACAAACCAGATGTGAAACAGTAGAAATTTCAAGTTTGAAGGTATCTCCAAGCTTAACAAAATAGATTTTTGAGATAAATGGAAGCAAAACTTGTGAGGGAAAATGGCTCAGTGTGTGCTTTGTTAGTTTAAAGTAATAATGTCTGCCCAATCAGTGAGGGAAAGGGTCAAATATTTAGGGGTTTTTAGGGATAAGATTGGGAAATTCAAATTCAAAAATGTGAACGTTGGAAGTGACATGGATTTTTTTTGTTCTGTTGGCGTTGTTGTTCTTGAAGATGATTTGGAAAAATGAATGAATAGGAATGATGGTCGTGAGAAGGGGAAGAGAAATGGAAAAGGACAGACACGTGCGTCCCACGTAAAAAAGAAAAAGAAAAAAAAGTTAAAGGAAAAAGGAAAAAAGGAGGAGACATGCAAGGTTAGGAAACGCGGGGATGAATTTAAATACATGATGAATTAAATTAACTTAATTAACGAGCTTCTTTAAAATTAACTAAATGAAATAATAAACTCAGTTATGAACTACTTAATTAAAAAAATTGATAATAAACAAGAATATAATTTTTTTATTTTTTATTTTTGAATAATTATGGAAAAACACATAATTATATATCTACAAAATATATGAAAGAATATATAGTACCAAAAATAACTAAAAATATTTTTTCTATTTCCAATTTTTCTTAGAAATAATGATTTCAAATTGTTAAAAAATTGAAGAAGCTTAATAATTAATTTATAATGTGCAGGGCCCAAATTGGGTGTTAACCGCTGCCCATCATTTGGCTTGGGTCGATGAAAGAGACCCGGGCAAAGGAAGTTGACGAATCTAGTTTCGTCCGTCTACTCATTCCTCGTATTGCAATTGCGAGTGCTAAGGATTCTGAGAAAATTATTGCTAACCATGGTTTTGAGTTTCCTACAATGATTTTACGCACGATTTTGAAAAAATTCAAAAGCTATCTCAGAGTCATATTATGGAGAGATCGAGAAGCTCGGGAGTAGAATGAGAGCAGGTTGGAGTACAGTCATGTTTTCAACATGGAGCTCGCTTACATATCCCAGACATAGGAATTAGACTACTTGTAGTTCGACTCGATCGATTGAAAAGGAAATCTTTTATGCTATGATAACCTTTGGTTTGGGAAGAGTGACAAGTAAGTTGAACTAATGAGGCTTGTAACCTCTTGAAGAGTGACAAGTAATAAAAGAAGGTTGTAACCTCTGGACTGTGCATGTGGCGTGCTTCACACCCATAATTAAGGACTTACGCAGACATAATTCTCAAAACTCTTGGTGGATTGGCAAGATTGTATCTGGTGAGAATTGAGACCAACAAAGGTGAAACTGAAATAAACAAACACAAGGAAATACCCACATTCCTTCCAAAAGGGGTATGGTTTGATTGTGGTGATAGACACTTCTTAGCCCGCGTCCAAAAAGATTGACATTCCTCTTCAAACTATTTCCCAGTTTGTTGCTAAGAAAAATTTCACATTGTGCCATGCTCCATATCTCCTTGCTATGCAATATTTCCTATTAAATGATGTGCAAAATCTAAAAGGTATTTGTTAATCGTATAATTGCAAAGAAGTCATAAAGTCATGACATCTTCGGTTGTCTTTGGAGGAAAAATGATAGATAATATTTGTAAAAAAATGGTAAAGTTGTTAAAGTAGGTAAAGTAGATTAAAGTAATTATTAAAGTCATCACATCTCCGGTTTTCTTTGAAGACAAAATGGTAAAGTAGGTAAAGTAGGTAAAGTAGTGGATGAAGTAATGATATCTCCGGTTGTCTTCGGTGACAAAGTGGTAAAGTAGGTAGAGTAGTGAACAAAGTCATGACATCTCCCGCTGTCTTTGGAGACAAAGTGGTAAATTCGGTAAAGTAGGTAAACTAATAAAGTCGTGACATCTCCGGTTGTCTTCGGAGACAAAATGGTAAAGTAGGTAAAGTAATGAATAAAGTCATGATATCTCTGGTTGTCTATGGGAGATAAAATGGTAAAGTAGGTAAAGTAATGAATAAAGTCATGACACCACCAGTTGTCTCCGGAGATAAAATGGTAAAGTAGATAAAGTAATAACATCTCCGGTTGTCCTCGGAGATTAAACAAGTAAAGTTGGTAAAGTAGGTAAAGTAATGAATAAAGTCATGTCATCTCCGGTTGTCTTCGGAGACAAAATGGTAAAGTAGATAAAGTAAGGAATAAAGTCTTGACATCTCCAGTTGTCTTTGGAGACAAAATAGTAAAGTTGGTAAAGTAGATTAATGTAACTGATAAAGTAATGGATAAAGTCATGTTATCCCCGGTTGTCTTTGGAGACAAAACATTAAAGTAAGTAAAGTGAAGTAAAATAATTGGTAGAGAGTAAAGTAAGAGTGTAGCTGTTTGGCTTATGCAGATACGTAATACTGTCTCCAGTTGTCTTTTGGGACTTGAATGATAAATGAGGCCTCCAGTTGTCTTAGATATATGTCTCAATGATATTTATGATGATGAGACAATTGGGCCAAATGATGTTTTAAATTGTCTTTAAAAGGATTTGTTAATTCTTGTAAATTCAACACAAAATTATTAAAGTGAATAAAATGAATTATAAGGATAATTAGAAAAATAAAATAACTGATTTGCTTGGTTATTGGCCGAATGTCATCTTCGACATTAAAGTCTTGATGTGCAATTCGGTTGGTTGGGTGGTTCCTCCGGTGAACTTGATGTACATTCCAAAGATTTCAATAGAACATTTCTTGCAAAATTTAGATGAAGATGTCAATAAATAAAAAAATAAATTCATAATAAAATAAAATGAGGGAAGTTAAAGATAAAGTGAGAGGTGGCTTATTAAGGCGAGGTCATGGAGCCAAATTATGTGTTTGATGCTAGTCCATTGGGGCATCTTGTATCATTGTTGTTCCTGCAATCAAAGAAATTCTTAGTTGGGAGGGGTTGTTGATTCATGTTGACTCGAAGCTTGGATTTGTTGGCCATCCATCTATATTGATTGGTCAGCCCTTGTTATCTCTGTTTGAGACAATTCATAAATTGTGACACTTTTAAATAAAATGCCTTCTTATCTCGCCATGATTCAATCAATCCTTGTTCAAATCTTATCAAAATCTGCCCTAGTTTAGAATACAGAAGGAGTCTTAACTTTCCTATAAAAAATCTTCTCTATTTGCAACTTTAATGTCATTTTGATTCTGACTCGTTGGAAAAAGTCTTCTTTTAAGGAATTTTGAGATCCTCTCAAAATTCTGCCCAAGTATTTCATTATAAAGAGGAATGAAAATCTTACGGGGAATATGACCGAGCCGATGTGGCGCCTACGTATCCCATTGAAACAGGAACGAGGTCCAATGTAGTTACCACTTGTGAAGTAAGGATGGTCAGCTAGCTCGATTATCAACATGTAGTTCCCAAATGTATTAACTTTTGATTGCGAATGAAATAAAAGGTAGAGAAAAAAAAGAAGGAAAAAAAAAGCACAAATAGATAATGTTAGTTTTAAATGCAATTGTCAAGTAATGTAATGTCCAGTTATTCAAATAAATCACATAGTAAGTAATTCATCAGTTCAAATAATATGTAAATATGTCCTAAGAAGAAAGAGAGCTCTTTTATGCCTGAGGTAGGCCTACTAGAAATTTGAAGGACAAAATGTGTCAACATACGTCATTCTATTGCTCCAAAATAAAGTACAAGAATAACTTATGCCTTTTAACTAAGAGAAAATAGTCGATACTTAGGCACAATAATACTTCAAATATGCCAAAAATTATGATGAGGTGTCACTTGGGGTCGTTAACCCACTTGGACGTTTGGTAAGGTAGACTAGTTGTCTTAATACGCCCTGCATATTAAGACATCTGGGCTTACATGATGCAAGTTCCTTGAAGGACGTTGGTTTCACTCTAGCTTATTTTTTCTATGGTCTGGCTTCCTAGATAAAAGGTTCCCAAGTGGACAACTCGAGTGAGAAAGCCACGTGGCCACATGGAAAAAATATGAACACTCCGTGAACTCTCAAAAAGTTTGGATTTTTGAAAGAATTTTGCGGGTGCACAAAGCACACTTCGCGTGTATGTGTGATAGTATCAATTTTCCCGAATTGGAGAATGTATGAGTGGAAGACACTTCATATAAAACAATAACAAATAAGCGATTTACATAATAAAATAAGGAGTTTATATCAAATAAACATGACAAATAATAATTAGGCAATTAAGGTGAAGCAAGAAATAAAAGTAAGACAAACAAACATTTACAAATTTCAATTTATTAACCTATGTCCGTTATGGTTTAGCACCTAGAAGTCCCTAGCGGAGTCACCAAGATATGTGATACCCCATTTTAACCCGAGGTCAAACGGTGTACAACATATTGGTGAATCCTAAATTGTTGATCTTAAGGAGTTGCCACCTAATTATTTTTAAGGTACATTATGATACCTATTTTGTCTATGTGATGCTAAAATCAACTCCATTATAAGGTCTACTTAACCTATCTGATTCTAGATAAGGGTCCTAGTTATCCTAAAAGGAAGGAGTTAAGCATCTTTTGGGATCTTTAAAAAAAATAGTTAATCAGCCAAACATAGGTTAATAAAAATTAAGACTAATTTAAATGCTAAAAAGTATTAAATAGTCAAAGAAAAACAAGTCAGAAAATATTTTTTATCTTGGAATCAATAACATACTCAAAAATTAAAAAATTCTTTTGTATTTGTTATGGAATGACATGCATTTTTATTTCGAAAAGTAATAGAGAGTCACTTATTTAAGACAACACTTTTGTATAAAAATATAATACGACACTAACAAAATAATTTTGTATGTGGAAGTAATGCTCGTGCTTTGAAAAACATTCTTTTTAAGTAGATTGGCCTTAAGGACAAATATTGATTTATTTCTGTAAAAACATAACAAAAAGTTAATGTCACGGGAATGATTTATTTCTAACTAGAGGTGCCCAAACCCAAAAATCTATATTATTGCTAGCTCTGTGGTTCAAGAATGATGACAGATTTAAGTAGCACAAGCAAGTATTTATTGTAAAGAAAAATGAATTGGCAAATAAGTAATGAAAAATATGAGTAGCCATAGATGACTCCATGCAAGGCCCCTTTGTTTTTCTTGCTATTCGAGATAGACTAGGATATTGACTCCATGTTGGGTATCCTGGTATCGAGTCATTAGACTCTAACTTGCAAGAGCCCCAAATTGGGACTCCATTCTACTTCCACATGTTCATGCACATAAGGAGAAAGTAAGGGATTAGTACAACACTAACTTTAAATGAAACAAAATATATGAAATAGAGAGCCAAGTACACTTAAAATGAATATGCTATTTAAAACATTTATCTTGCAATTGGTAACCTTAAAATACACTCAAGACAACCAAACCATCATTAATATCTTTCTAAAATGCAAAAATGATTCTCAGGTTCATCTTATTTAAACCACTAGGAGATTATTCTTCTAAAGTATGAGAAAAGTCAAACTAAAAGATTTGTTGGAATTTTTCACAATCGTTGCTAATTATATGGAAGAAAACTCATATTTTTGCCTCTGCTAATTAATAGAATAAGAAATTATATATAAGAATACATAAAGACAATATATGGAACTATGGTGGTAGGGAATCAAGAAAAGCACAGACAGTAGCCAGAAAGAACTTTAAACTTAAGTTTTTATGCCAAATAATATGTAACCAAATATGAGACTCTTAAGACAACCACATAGATTGTACTGAGCTAAAACAATCATGTATGGGATTACATATCTCTTCCCAAATCAGAAACAGAAATCAAAACAAAGGTGGCTTCCATTGCTGAAAAACACAAAGTTTCGGTATGAGTTCATGAATGGGCAGCTGAAGTTTGCTTCAAGCCCTCTGTTCGATATCAAACAGAGGTGACTAATGGAAATTAAGATCATGTAGCTATTTTAAACAAAAAACCAGATATGAAACAGTAGAGGGTCCAAATTGGAAGGTATCTCCAAGCTTAATAAAACAGATTTTTGAGCTAAATGGAAGCAAAGCTCCTACAATAGATAGTTTTCAACCTTAATAATGAATTGAAATCTTTTCTGTACGAAACCAAAACTGGAAAGAAAACATCATAACCTATGTACTTGAGGTCATTACGAACATGACTGTTAAAGCATAAAACTGTGAGACAACGACAGCTTTAGACTAGAAAGGTTTGAAATCAACTAAGACAACACAAACGTTGAACAAGAAAAACAAAATTGACATTTTATCAAGACCTTCAACACTTAAATACGTCGTTTTGATCCCAAAAAACGACTTAACAATTAAAAAAACGCTATAACAGCAATATATTTGAATCAACTCATCACCATAGGGCATTTTCAGTCAAATCCAATCCAATGCAAACATGAAAATCAGATAGCTTCAGGATTTTTACAGCATATGACACTTAAACGAAATGAGATAAGAAAACTGAAAAAGTTACCTTTTTTTAGGGCAGTTGATTGGGGCGACGAACTCGAGGTACAGTCTCCCACCATGTTGAGCTCGTTTACACCAAACTCAGAATCAGGATCCTTTCAATTTCAAGAGCTTCAAAACCGACCAGCTCCCAGAAAATTAATTTGAAGAATATATTACAACAAGGTTTTTGGAGATCAAGAATCGCTCTTCGCTGAAAAATTGATATTTTTTTCTAGAGAGGGAAAACGGCTCAGCGTGTGCTTTGTTTGTTTAGAGTAATAACGTCTGCCCAATCAGTAGGGGAAAGGGTCAAATATATAGGGGATTTTAGGGATAAAGATTGGGAAATTCAAATTCAAAAATGTGACCATTGGGAGAGACATTGGGGATTTTTTTTTGTTCCGTTGGTGTTGTTGTTCTTAAAGACGATTTGAAAAAATGAAAGAAGAGGAAAGATGGTCATGAGAAGAGAAAGAGAAATGGAAAACGAGGGACAAGTGGATCCCACATGAAAAGGAAAATTAAAAAGAAAAGTTAGGAGGAAAAAGGAAAAAGGAAAAAGGAAAAGGAAAAAAGGAGGGGACATGCAAGGTGTGGAAACGCGGGAATGAATTTGAATACGCAATGAATCAAATTAAATCAATTAATAAGCTTCTTTAAAATTAACTGAATGAAATAATTAACTCAGTTATGAACTACTTAATTTTAAAAAAAATTGATAATAAACAAGAATATCATTTCTTTTTATTTTTTTATTTTTAATAATTATGAAATAGCAGATAATTATATATGTATAAAGTATACGTAAGAATACATATAATACCAAAAATAACTAAAAATATTTTTTCGATTTCCAAGTTTTCTTAAAACTAATGATTTCAAATTGTTAAAAAATTGAAGAACCTTGACAATTAATTTATAATGTGAAGGGTCAAAATTAGGTGTCAACACATATAAGGCTGAAGATTATGTTAAGTTATACTTTCATGAGTTGGTGATGTTGCATGGAGTTCCCTTGTACATCATATTAGATTGTGGTGCTCAATTTACTTCACATTTTTGGAGGTCTTTCCAAATGGGTCTTGGTACCAAGGTTAAGCTTAGTATGGCCTTCCACCCTCAAACGGATGGCTAAGCCGAAAGAACTATCGAAAATCTTGAGGATATGCTTAGGGCTTGTGTATTGGAGTTCAAGGGTAGTTGGGATGATCATCTTCCATTGGCTGGGTTTGCTTATAACTATAGCTATCAATCTAGCATTGGTATGACTCCTTTTGAGGCCCTCTATGGTAAACGTTGTAGACCACCGGTTGGGTGGTTTGAAGTTTAAGAGATGGCTTTGGTGCGTCTAGATTTGGTTATGGATGCTATGGAGAAGTTAAGGATGATTAGAGAAAGGTTAAAAACTGCCCAAAGTCGCCAAAAGTCCTATGCAGATGTGAGAAGAAAAGAGCTTAAATTTGAAGTTGGTGATTGGGTTTATTTGAAGGTGTAACCCAAGAAGGGTATGGTTTGTTTTGGTAAGAAAGAGAAGTTGAGTCCAAGGTATGTTGCTCCTTATAGGGTGATGAGAAGGGTTGGCAAGGTAGTTTATGAGTTGGAGTTGCCTAGTGAAATGGAATTGGTTCATCCGGTCTTCCATGTGTATATGTTGAGGAAGTATGTGGGTGAACCTAATGCTATTATTCCTCTTGATGTGGTGGGGATAGTTGAAGGCAACTTGACATATGAAGACGTTCTAGTAGAGTTCCCAAATAGACAAGTGAAGAGGTTGAGGAACAAGGATGTTTCTTACATAAAGGTGTTTTGAAGGAACCAACAAGTCGAAAGTGCTACATGGGAGGCCAAAGAGGATATACAAAAACAATACCCTTATCTCTTCCATTCTACTCAAGCCTAAAGGTACTAATTCTAAGTCTTCTATGTGATTTCATGTCTCATTTTTCATCCCCTAAGTCATTTGCATGTATTCATGTTCTTATTGACAAGTTCATGGTGATTTTTTTACAGTTACGTTGAGATTTTGAAAAAATGGTGTTTTGAGTGTGTTGATGTATTTTTGTTGGGGCTGAGTTTTTCATGATTACTCTTTTCGAATATGTTTCTTTAACATTCGGAGATGACTGTTTCCAAGGGGAAAATATTAAAAAGACCTCAAAAAGTGTGCGAAAATATGCCTCGAAAGTGCCCGGCATCATAGTTTCCATATATCTCAAAATCCGTGCGTGATATCAAAAATCCAACTTCATATTCTTGATCAAGGGGTTAATGATGGCGAATAGGTTCAACCTCAATATTTGAGAAAATGAATAACCATTTCATTTTTCTTAATTTTCCTCATCCAGAATTAATCCGCGCCCCTGGCGCGACGCGGCCAAGGCAAGACCAGTGTAAACGTTATCTCCGTGACAGGTCTTCATAGCGGACGTATGTATTTTGTTGCCAGTGATTTTCATTCCGGTCGAAGGCTTTTTGATATTGGGCCTAAGTGTTCCCATGCATGAAATACCTATACTTCGCTATATTTCACCCTTATATCACACAAAACTTTCCCCAATACTCACTCAAACACTTAAAAAAATATTTCACTCTAAATTCAAGTCCCAAAACTCAATCCGAATCATAAGGTTTTCATTCAAGCTTCAAGTATCTATTCAAATCTTTATCAAGAAATTCACCAAAACTATGGAATGTGGGTTTCAACCATTGGATCCTATCACCCATGGTGCCCAACCTCCATTTTTACATAAGCTGCATGATTTTAAGTTGATTTACTTATGGGTCTTACTTACTATGAATTTTACTAAGAACTATGTTGAGGTTTCAAAAAATTGTGACTGTTTAAGCATGTTTTCATTTATGAATCTATGATCCAATGTCTGATTTGATGAACAATATTGATGTATATTGCATGAGGGTAAGACCAAGTATTGGTGGGCTGATTTACTTCAAGTTTTGTTCCATGGTTCCACTCTTGAATTGCATGATCTTACACTAGCATTACACACTCACCAAGTGTTTGATAAAATATCCGGATATTATTTCTTTAGTTGTCGAAGGGATAATGCATGATATATGAGTAATTAATTTTATGATGATGAAAGGAAGGTATATATGAGTTGATTTCATGAGATGTATCCATAGAGTTGCAAGTTACCTACAATAGATGAGGGATAGATTCCTCATCCACCTTGTCGAGTGGTGGAAATCACGTACTACCATAGATGAGGGGTATATACCTCATCCACCTTGTTGGATCTTTATAATTTAGAGAATTAGTAGTTCTTAGTTTAGTGGCATCAGGATCTCATGGTGGACTAGGGTCATGTCATCGATTGGGACCGGTGGTTAGGGGTTAGGGTGGGAAAAGGAGCACAAGTTTATTCAAGTTAAGGGTCGGGTTGTGGAGTAAAGGATCCTTACAAGGAAAACCATAGAGCTAGTGAAGTTTCTTAAGAGGATACATATTAATATTGCGTGTGTTCAAGAGACTAGGTGCATAAGTATCAAGGCTTGGGACGTAGATGGATATAAGTTATGGTACTCGGGTGTTCTAGAGATAGAAATGGTGTGGATATCCTAGTAGACGGGGATCTTAGGGGTAATTTGGTTTATGTTAGAAGGGTTAATGATAGGATAATGTTTATCAAACACGTGGTTGATAAGCATGTGGTGAACATCATTAGTGCATACGCGCCTCAAGTAGACCTAGATTATGAAATCAAAAGGATATTTTGGGAAGATCTGGATAAGGTTATGTGAGGCATACCAAAGAAATAAAAAATCATCCTTAGTGATGACTTTAATGGGCATATCGGGGCAACCGCTAGTGGATTTGAAGATGTTCATAGAGGCTTTGGTTTTGGAGAGAGAAATGGAGGTGGACGTCTTTATTGGATTTTGCCAAAGCTTTTGAGTTAGTTATTGCTAACTCGTGTTTTCCGAAGAGGGAAAACCACCTGATCCCATTTCGTAGTATGGTAGCTAAGGTGCAAGTAGATTACTTACTTCTCCAGAAGGGCGATAGAAGTCAATGTAAGAATTGCAAGGTTATTCCAAGTGAAGATATTTCAACCCAACATAGGCTTCTAGTGATGGATTTGGAGATTAAAAGAGAAAAGAAAAAGAAGGTGATTTATGCCTAACCGAGGATTAGATAGGGATGCCTTACTCTTGCACTTTCTCGTGAGATGGAAGAAAAGTTGAGAAACATAGAGGCCTAGAGTAGTGACAAAAATATGAACAGTATGTGGGACACTATTGCTGGTTGCATTAGAAATGTAGTTACCGAGGTACTAGGGTTTTCGAGAGGGACCTTTTGTGAACGTAAAGGCGATTGGTGGTGGAATGATGAAGTTCAGGGCAAAGTGAAAGATAAGAAGGTTGCATACACGAAGTGGTTGGAGTGTAGGGATGATGATGAAAAGTGAAAGCTTAGGGAGATATATAAGAAGACTAAGTCATAAGCAAAGATGGTGGTGATGAGTGCTAAGATAGCAAAGTTGGAGCATCTATATAAGGAGCTAAGTGATAAAGGTAGGGACAAGAGGTTGTATAGGCTCACTAAAGAGAGGAGAAAGCAAAGATCGCGACATAAACCAAGTGAAGTGCATTAAGTATGAGGAGGATGAAGTTTTGGTGGATTATAATTCCATTAAACTAAGGTGGCAAGCTTACTTTCATAAACTCTTAAATGAAAAAAGAGATAGAGATATTGAGCTGGGTGAGTTGGCACACTCCAAAAGTCATCGTGATTTTTGTTATTGCAGGCGGTTCAGAGTTGAAGAGCTTAGAAGGGCTATTAGTAGGATGAAAAGAGGGAGGGCGATTGGACTTGATGAGATTCCAGTAGATTTTTGGAAGAACGTGGTCAAGTATGGCATAGAGTGGTTGACTAGACTGTTCAATGTTGTGATGAAGACTACCAAGATGCCTGATGAATGGAGGTGGAGTACAATGGTTCCACTATATAAGAACAAAGGGGATAATGAAAGCTTTAAAAGTTATAGGAGCATTAAGTTGCTAAGTCACACGATGAAGGTCTGGGAGAGAGTGGTGGAGATGAAGGTGAGAAAAGTAGTTTATATTTTCAGAGAATCAGTTTGGATTCATGCTGAGGCGGTTGAATACTAAATCAATTCAACTTGTTCAGAGACTAGTGGAGAAATATAGGGAAAGAAAGAAGGACCTTTACATGGTATTCATTGATCCCGAAAAGGCCTATGACAAGGTTTTAAGGGATGTCTTATGGAGGTGTCTGGAGTTGAAAGGTGTCCCAATGGAATATATCATGGAAATTAAGGACATGTAAGATGGAGCCAAAACTCGGGTAAGAAAAATGGAAGGAGACTCAGAGTATTTTCCTTTTGAAATGGGACTCCATTAAAGATCTATGTTGAGCCCTTTCCTATTTGCCTTGGTGATAGAGTTGCTGATGTGATCTATCCAAGAGGAGGATCCATGGTGTATGCTATTTGCAGATGACAGTGTCCTAATTGATGAGATTCTAAAGAAAATTGATGATAGGTTTGAGGCTTGGAGATATGCCTTGGAGTCCAAAGGATTCAAACTAAGCAGGACAAAAGCAGAATACTTGGAGCATAAATTAAGTGTTGTGAGAGATGAAGCAGACAGTGATATGAGGCCTACCACTCAACCTATCCCTATGAGGGAAAACTTTAAGTATCTGGGCTCCATCATCCAAAGTAGTAGCGATATAGACGATGATATCACACATCATACTGGGGGTAGCATGGACTAAATGGAGGCTTGCCTCGGGAGTATTGTGTGACAAGAAGATACCACCTAATCTCAAAGGTAAGTTTTATAGAATTGTGGTTAGACCATCTTTGTTATATGGGGTGGAATGTTGCCCAATAAGAAATGCACATGTTCAGAAGATGCATGTCGTAGAGATGAGGTTGTTGAGGTGGATGCATTTCCACACCAGGAATGATAAGATTAGGAATGAGACCATTCAGGAGAAGCAAGAGGTGGCCCCTATGGCTTGTAAGATGAGGGAAGCGAGACTGCAAGGGTTTGGACATGTGCAGAGAAGGAGTGCCAATGCTCCTATTAGGAGGTATGAGAGGTTTGTTTTGGGCAGACACACGGATGGGTAAAGGTAGACCGAAGAAGTATAGGGGAGAGATGATCAAACGGGATTTGGCAAAACTTGATCTCACCGAGGACATGACCTTAGATAGAAAGGAGTGGTGATTTCGAATTAGAGTAGCAGGCTAAGTGCTTGGTATGGTTAGATGGATGTTTGTCCTAGGGGTATAGTAGGATAGCAGGAGCAGTCGTGTTTCATATCATGTGTTGTCATTATTAGTCATGTGTGTGTTAAATTTATCATATTTACATATTATTATGTGTTTTCCATTATTAGTCACCTTTTCAGTTCCCTTTCCTTCCTTTTTGTCATATCTACATTATTCTGCTTATGGGTTTATTGGGATAAGTGTTTCCAGGAAACATACTCTCTACTTCTACGAGGTAGTGGTAAGGTCTGCGTAGATTCTATCCTGCCCGAACTCCACTTGTTGGATTCCACTGCCTATGTTGTTGATGTTGTAAAAGAATAATCTACTTCAACCGATATGTCCTTAGGCATGGCCATACATAACATAAATGTTACACTTGGAAATAGTGGACAATTATCTAGAGCAGCGAGTGTTGTAGCGAAACTGACTGCAAAAGAGGGGAAATCGGCAACATTAAAATTACCTTCTGTTAATGTCTGTTTCATATGCAAAAACTGCTTAGCAATAGTCACACAAGTGGGGAATGTTTGGGTGAACCAATAAAGTTTGGGTAGAGCTAGATCTAAGCATTGGCTAAGTGAGCATCCTATAGTAAGAGGAGTAGTTATGAACCCTATAGACCATCCCCATGCGGGTGGTGATACCAGAGGCACAATTGGAAGAAAAACCTACAACCCCTTGGGGTTATCTTGCACTTGGATGAAGATGTAGAAAAAAGAATAAATATAGTGATAATTTGATGCTTCGTTGCTCTAGTAAATAGTAGAGAAAATTGAACTGAATTCTTCGTTTTTACAAAATCTTTACAAAAAAAAAAAAGAAGTAAGCTTGTGACATCGCTAAAACATCACGTTGTAGCCAATCACTTATTTTTTTAAAAAAATAGATAAGCTTAACACAAAAGCAAAAAAAGAAATAATAAAACTTGATTTTGGGCTTCTACCACTACACCCACAATGATCGGTCATACTATTGGCCTCTATAATGGAAAATAGCTTTTTCCTATTTATATAACAGATAATGGAAAACTGCGAGAATTTGCACCTACAATAAATTGTAGTGGACATGTAAAAAGCGATAATAGATCTCGTCATTAATATTTATAAAAGTACCTAGATGGTTATAATAGTGTAGTAGGAGGAAAAGCTTATGCTGAAGAAGAAAAAATGGAAGTATATGCTTTAGGTGAACATAGATCTATGTCGGGTGACAAAGCAGGAAGAGTAATTGATCAAATTCGGAAACGTTCCTATGAGGAAATGCTTATTATAGTAGAACTCATGCCCTACTGAGCATGTTATGTGTTACACCCTATAAAATTATCAAAATAACCTTAGATGAGAGAAAACTTGTGTAACGCTTCTTCTAAAACATTATAGGCTGATCTGAGGTCAGAACCAGAATCAGTACAAAATGTTTTTTTGGAAAATGGTCATGGTTGAATTTTAGAGCAACCAGGTTAAAAGATATTTTTTATTAGGGAAAAGATATAATTCCAGAAATGTGTCCGACAAGTCCGTATCGCGGACTTGTCACGGATTTTCACTTAATTGTTGTTCTAATATTTTGTCCATCAATCTCGGATGGAGCCAAAGATTTACTATTTTTTGGCTTTGGAGTATGATGGAATAAAGCAAAATGGCTCT
>JAABOM020012057.1:0-19432 GCA_011800125.2 Solanum clarkiae | reverse complement strand
CTCAGGACTTTCAACCACAAACAAATCCCATATACATGTCTTTCAGCTCAGTCTAGAGGTAAGAAAAGCCTAGCCTACTTAAAAGATGAATCCACATGCTCCGGAGCAACCCACATGAGTTTTACCCTGTCTGAACACCTCCAAATGCTGCTAAACTGTTAAAATATAAATCATAACATAAACATGTCTATTTTGACTATGATATCTCAAAAAACGAGAAAATGGGGCCCTTGCTCAAAATGCTAAACCAATCCTCATAAAATGATCCATACGTCACCCCGAGCATATAGCCAAAAATTAATCACAAAACAAGGCTCATAATAATCAAAAATAACCCAAAAATAAATGACATTTCTTATCGAAAATAACATATATGTAAAGCGGCTTTCGCATCAGATTTCTCAAAAATATGACGAAATTAACAGAATACAAATGTACCACAATGTAAGTCTTGAAAATAAGTATAGTTTAGACCCAAATTTTACTTAATTCTGATAAGAAACGGTTGAGATATCATATTTTGAATTTTTCCAAAAAAACAAACGTGAGCAAAAGCTAAAATCATCATTTTTGCACCAAATAGAGCTCTTTTAATTAATTTTGACATTACCATGATGTGCGCCACGTAAAAACTCACAGAATAGATCCAAATTTTATCAAATTCTGACTTAAAAATGATAAGAAATCACATATCGAATTTTCAAAAGTATCTTCAAAATACAACAGCAAAAATAGTAAGTTTTACCCCAACGACGCGCTGAAATCAATTTCCAATGCTTCTACGATGTTCTCCTTAATAAAATACACACATTAGCCTTTTGAATCGCCCAAATCCAATCAAGAACGAGAGAGAAATCATTGATAAAAATCTTACGTTCGTTCTTCATGCATTCTGGAAAAAAATAACACGTCCTTGTAAATTTACTTTATAGTGTTTGGTAATAGTAATATATATACACTGGATGTATGATGTATTTGTACAATAGTCACATATTTGTAATCTCATTACACATTGCATCTATCTCACAAAAATTTAATTATTCAACTTTGTAAATTTAGGCAATCCCTGATATTTTGTATTGAACAACCAAGTCATTTGGTAAGCTAATCATTTATCAAATTCATCTTGTACTTTATCTTTTTGAATTTATAATCACTCATTATACACATATTTTGATACTGCCTTACTATTTAATTTTTTTTATAAAATTGAAAGACACGTGCAACTCACGTGCCTAAAAACTAGTAAACAAAAAGATGATAAAAGAGAGAGAGAAAAAAAAAAGGAGTAGATGAAGAAAAATAAAAGAGAGCGAGTAAGAAAGTTTGAAATTTGAAATATTATGATATATGAAAGAGTAAATAATTTTTAAAGTATTATAAAGTTGTATCAACTGTTTTAGGAATTATAATGAATTTTCAAATTCATGTACTTTATTTTGACTAGTTCAAAATCCCTTATCCTTGGTTCTCACTCCTAAAACTCTTTTTTGCCCCTTTTTCCCTATTCATCACGCAATACTCTTATTCACTACAATTTCAGTCTTTCTCAGAGAAAGAGACACACTCATAAGCCTAAAATCATCCTTTATGGAGTACAAGAGAAATTTATAGGTACAAATAATTTTTTTGAGCTTGAAAATTTTACAAAATCAGTATAAATAAAGAAAATTTTGAGCTCAAGCTCATTTTATTCAATATTAAAAATTAAAAATATGACTACTAAGTAATAAACTGATGAAATAATAAAACTAGCCCAAATCTAAACCAAACTACCTAGCCCACTAATCCATTGAGATAATATCTAGGAAGGTACCCTGCTAAACTCTTTATTTTCACCGTCCTTTCAAAAAAGAAAAAAATCAGCCATGGTCAATAGCTTATGGAAGATTCTTTTGCTTCTTTTTCTTCTCCGTAGTGATCTCCGATCTCAGACCGATATTGCTCTTCCCTTCTGTCAACACTGAAAAAGAGTGTATCTCTTTTTCATCCTCCAATCTATCTTTCTCTATCGTCCTTTCAGCTAAGTTCCTTTCATAATTCAGATGGAAAATCCATTGTCATCCATGTCACATCCTATGGAGGTTTTGATATCTCCTTCTTTGTCAGCATCAGGTAGATCTTATGAATTTCCTCTTTATTTACTTGGTTCTCACTCTTACAATTCTCTTTTACCCCTTTTCCCCATTCATCACATAACATCTCATTGACTATAATTTCAGTCTTTCTCAGAGAAAGAGAACACACCCACAAGCCTAAAATCATCCTTTATGGAGTATGAGAGAATTGACAAGAGAAACTAATAGGTAAAAATGACTATTTTGAACTTGAAAATCTTGCAGAATCAGTACAAACACTGATTAGCTAATAATTTGGTTCTTTACTAAATTTGTGAATTGCGATATGGGTTGTTACTTTTGTTTTTGTTTTATCCCTCCTTAAGAGTTCTGGCCTTTTTGCTCTTTTGATGACTGGAACACACCGCCAAGATTTGGGGTGGAGGATTACCACCCGAGCAACTCTTTTTGCTATCTCGGTTGAAAGAAAATTTTTTTTACCTCAGCTATGTGATATTGAGTTATTTTTTTAAAATTAAATTTTCAAGCTCAACGCTCTTTTTATTCAAAAATAAAACTAGACCATGACAACTAACAAATATAAACTAGTGAAGTAATAAAATATGGCCCAATTCTAAACAATTCTAATCGGCCCACTAACCTAATGAGATAATATCTAGAACAACCCCCTTCTAGATTCTCTATTTTCATTGCCCTTCCTAAAAAACGAAAATCAGCAATGGTCTCTGGCTTCTGGAAGATGCTACTCTTCCTCTTACTTCTCTATGGTGATCTCCGACCTCTCTCCGATGTTACTCTTCCCTTCTATACATACCTAACCAAGAGAATTTCTCTTCTTCTTCATCCATCATAGATCTACTTTACTCCATATTTCTCTCACCTAGGTTTGTTACTACTTCTAGATGGCAGTTCCATGGTCATCCATATCACGTCCTATGGAGGCTCTAACATCTTCTTCTTCCTTACCATCAGGTAGACCATTGAGAAATTTCTTTCCTTTTATCAGTTATAGCAATATTTATTTTTGGCTTTGCTAGTGGGGGATGCAAAGGTGTAGATAGAGATGATGTCGAACTCTCATCTCACCTCCTGATTCTACCTTGATGGTGTGCATGAATTTTGAGAGTTTCAATCTTTTTGCTTTTTTCATGACTCAAACGCATAATCAAGGTTTGAGGCAGAGGATGTTTATCATCCATGCTACCCCTTTTGAGATTTGGGTTGAAAGAACAAAAAAGAACATTTTTACTCAGTTTTTTGACAAATGGGTTGTTTGTTTTTGTTTTTCCCCTCTTTAAGGGTTTCAACCCTTTTGCCCTTTTGATGACTCGAACACATAGTCAATGTTTGAGGCAGAAAATATTTATCATCCATGCAACCCCTTCTTAGATCTGGGTTGAAAGCAAAAAAAAAAAAAACTCAGTTTTGTGATATGAGTTCTTTGTTTTGTCTTACCCCTCCATGAAAGATTCAACCTTTTTGCTCATTGGTCACTAGAACCCACAAATCTTAGGGTTGGAGGTGAGAGGTGCTTATCATCAAAGAAACCCCTTTTGTGATATGGATTGAAAGAAAAAAGTTGTGTTTTTCATTCTTCTTTGTGATATGGGTTCTTTGTTTTTATTTTACTTGTTATAAAAGCTTTGACCTTTTTTCTCTTTGGTGACTAGAACCCACAAACCTTAGGGTTGTGAAAGGTTCTTATTGATCATTCGATCAACCCTAGGTTGAAACCAAAAAGGTTTGCTTTTTTTTTTTCTTTCCACAAAGTGGGATGTCAATATTCAAGGAAAAACTAGTATTGTGAACTTAGGAATATTGAAAAGTGAGTGACAATGGAGTAAAGAGTACAAGCTTTGATGCACTATGAACTGCTTAGTTGTTACTTTACTCGCTTTGTGATCCAGGTTGAAAGCAAATCTTTGCACTTTTCCTCTTTCACCTATGTGTGTCTGAGTTTTCAAGGCGGAAGAAAGAGTAGAGAGATGGCACATTGATATTTCGTTTTCATCATAATTAGGCTTTTCCTACTGATTTTGTTTGGCTTTTCTACTTCTTGCATTATTCTCTTTTTGGTTGAAAAAGGAATCAACTTTTGATCAATTGAATTTGCACATATATTTATACGGAGCTACCACTTCCTATGTAAACCCCATTTCTTATTTTAGGAAATTAAGCTTTATTTCTTTTCCCATTTTGTTTGTTTTGTTACAGCTATCTCCTATGAAACTGAGGTCTACGCTGTTAGGAGCAGAAAAGAAGAAAAAACAAGAAGGAAGGGATCCATGAAATCCTTTTTGCCTGAGATCCATGATTCTGGTATAGTAATGCATTGACGTTTTGTATATTACGTAGTGAGATTATGTACTTAGATGAGTACCTTTATCTTGCTTTAGTGCTTACTTTTTTTTTGGAATTAGACTGACTTTCATGAATATCAACTTCTTTGAGCATGATCTGCTATTCATTATGTTAGTAGCCAGGTTGTAATTGCTACTTGACACATTCAAATATTCTAGAATAACTGATATCTTACTGAAAATATAAAAGCCTGTGATTAGAATTATTCATCTCAATGCTAGAAAAATTTAATCAAGAAATTGTCCATATCATAAACTCCACCTGAAATTCAGTTGTTGACAGCAAGGTGGTACACATAGAAGTGCTAGTACACCTCCCTATAGCTACATAAGTTTGCTTTTCATTATTATAATCTCCACACTGGGTTGATGCTTAATTAAACTCTATCTCCCTTTTCTCAAAATTTATTTCTCTTCTTAATTCTGCATTGCATGATTAAGCATGTTAGTAAATATGAAAGGGAAGTATCTTTTAAGGAAAGTTTAAAATATTGGGTAGCCGAAAAAGAGCAAGACAAAATTTATTGGGGAGGCAAAATTTATTTTCATTTTGCAAACGTCTTTGCAGTTTCACTAGATCCTCAATGGTGCTAAAAAGTCTAAAGTTGCATGGAGTCTTCATATTCGCCAGGAATTGAAAAATGTATGTAGCTTTTGGACTCTTGGGTCTCAACTTTTATCATCATGGGAATGGTAACTGCTCATTTTTCAATTGATCTTCAGTTAATATTTCCTAAGTTAAGCCATCTCACTGAATGATGGGGATGTGAATAATAAAGATGATTTTTTGGAGATACAAATATTTTAGATATTTAGTAGAACTTTCTAGAATTTTGTAGAGTAATATCTTTGATACTTGTAATTAGGAAAAATTTAGATAATCAATAGCATTAGATATTTTACTAAGATATTTATGATAAATTATAGAAAAATCTAGTGTTTTGTTAGATAGTTAGTAGATAAAGTTACCTAGATATTTTTTGTAGATATATCTAGAACCATCTCTACACAACTATAAATAGGGGTGACATTAGCCATTTGTAATCAAACCAAAAACATAAAATCATATAGTTGTCTTCCTTAACAAAGTTCTTATTTCCAAAATATCCCTTCTCCTTTCTAGCTTTCTCTTCTTTAGTTGAATCGTTTGATCTTAGTTAATGATCTTGGACTATCAGAAGTTCTCTCAATTATACTTTTCTTCTGTTATATTTCTCTATATGGTATAAAAGTCATATCCATATATTGGCTTCTATATTTACTTCAAGATCGGGTAGGTGGTTGATTGAACTAGTTTGTCCAGATGGACTTTAGCGGTCATGCTAATGGACTAGGGATGGAGCTGTTAAACCAGTCAGATTATAAGGTATGGAAGATATTTATGGAGTCATACCTTGTTGGTAAGGATTTGCGGGAAGTTGTTACTGGGAGTAACACAAGTCCTCTTGATGACGGACTGAAAAATAGTAGCACATACCAGAAGCGGAAGAAGATTAATGCGAAGGTGGAGTTCATTCTGAAAAGAACAATCTCCTTTGGTTTATTTGATCATATTATAAAATGTAAATCAGCTCATCAAATATGGAGAACCCTCGATCGTTTGTTCAACAATAAGAATGAAGCTCGGCAACAAATTTTGGAGAATAACCTGACAAATGCCACTCAAGATAATCTTTTTATCACCAAGTACTTTTTAAAGATTAAGAATTTATGTTCTGAGCTATCCTTTATTAAATTCAGATGAGGCTATCTCTACATCATAAATGAGAATAATTATCATTTGTGGTTTGAAGCCTGAATATATTCTATTTGTGACGTCAATTCAAGGGTGGGCTCAACAACCATCCTTGGAAGAATTTAATAATTTATTATCATCACAGGAGTTACTAAACAAACAATTGGCTAGTGTATTTGTTAATGAAAGGGAAGAAAATGCTCTTATTGTAGCATCCTGTGAGATTATCGAAATGTCCCTAAAATGTATTGTGCGCACAACGCATCTTCTAAAGATCCAATAGAAAATCTGAGATCGGATTTGCGACCAGCGCGGAAAATCGAGTTAGAAAATGGTCTCGACCCGATTTAAGAGAAACATGGTCGAAAATTAAATTCCAATTTTTTAGAAAAACCGTGAGTAATCTACGCCCCCGCCGCGACGCGGAAGGGGCAGAGACAACTTTGTTTTGTTTTTTTAATTTTTCGACAGGAATTACGATTTTTGAAAAAACACAAAAAATTACACTGGTCTGCGCCCCTGGCGCGATGCGAACTAGTGTACATTTTTTAAATTCTTTTTATTATGGGAAGAGAATTTTGGTCCTTCCCAATCCATTTGTAAATCCTAAAACACGTTTAGATGTTGTTTATTATTGATTAAGGGTTTCAAAAACTCTTTTTTCTCTGAAGTTCTACGTAAGGGTTCTTGAGAGAAGAAAATCAAAGAGTGGAGGGTTTCAAGTTCAGGTGCGAGTTATTGGAGGAAAACTCGATTTTTCGTCATTCCAGGTAGGTAAAGCTACCCAGAACATGGAATTGTCCTTCCATTGCCCGAATGTATAGATTAGGTTGTAAATTGTTAGTTCATGGGTCTTGAGTTGAAGTTCTTGAATATTTTCTTGAAATTTATCTTTAAATCTTATTTATGATCTTACATTAATGATCAGCATATTTTAAATTACTGGTTATATGATTATATGCTCATTCTTTATAATTTTCCTTGTCAAAGACAACAATAATGAACTTAAGGTGATGTCTAGAGCCTTGACTATTTATGGATTATTGATTATTGTGGTCTGAGTCTTCAGATGAGTACTGTGATAGCTGAAGTAGATGAAGTTAATATTCTTGAGGTTTAAATGAGATTGAGATAGAGTTTGAAAGGAAGAATCTATTACTTGAGTTGATAGAATGATAGATGAGATGAGGTTCCTGCCTGAGAGAACGGTTGGTTGTATAACCAGCCTGACATTGACAGACTTATGAGCATGTTGAGTCCTGGAAGGAGTATTAGCACCAAAATGGGTAAGAGTGGTGCCTACTCGCACTCATTAACTACGTGGCCAGCGTAGCAGAGGATTGGACCGTAAAAGAGGATGTTTATTTTGTCCCGCAGAGGACTTGACATACTTCTTTGGGATCCCTGACAGACTCGTCCTTTACCCCGGCAAGGTACTGGACGGATGTGACAACAACATTTCTTCGTTGTATCACCACTGGCTCATAGGTGGTGGTTGTCAGTTATAGAAACTCCTTGATAGGTTTCCTGTTGATAGTATTTCGAGGTTGGTGTAATTGTGTGATCTCTTGATGGATAATAAAGTGATAGAGTCCTGTCCTTTACTCTAAGTTAAGGATGAGTGATTGATGAACTGATGTCATATATATTGTTTACTTTATCCTATTTTACATACGGTACATTCCACGTACCAACGCCCCTTTGGTGCTGCATCATTTTATGATGAAGATTCTGTAGAGAGAGGACTTCAGTAGGCTAATCGTTGAGGTTCATGGATTCCCAACAGAGATTTGGTGAGTCGTCCCTTGCTTTCGGAGGACACATTTACTTCTTTTATTTCTTTGAGTTATTTTTTTGGATTGTGGTTGCCATGACCTGTCATGGTACCTTCTTAGATGATAGTTATAGAGGCTTTGTAGACATAGACAGTCGATATGTTGAGGTTTGGATTGACGTTTTCCCCATACCTTATTTCTATTGAGTTGCTTATATTTGTACTCATTATGATAGTGATTGTGATAGCCTACTGATAGTCTGTTTGTCTCTTTATATCTTCCACATATAAGTTGATTGAATGAATGCAATGAGACTAGGTGGTTCGTTTGGAGGCTAGCAATGTATCCAAGTGCCAATTACATCTAGGGTACTCTCCCGGGGCATGACACTTATAGCCAACAAGAGGAAAAATTAAGGAAAAAATAAGAGATACACCACATGATCGATTTTCAAGTGGTTCAAATTCACCTGAAAAGAAGGAAGAGTCTTCAAACTATTATGGTAAAAATCCTCTAAGATGTTATTGGTGCGAAACAATAGATACATAAAAAGGTGTTGCCAAGCTAAGAGAGTAATACGGCTCAAATTATAAAGCTACTAAAGAAGAACACTGGGAAAGGTGTTTAGTAGCTGAGACTCGGGCAATAGATGCCATGGCCTCCATCAATTTTAAAAAGGATTGGATTGAGGATTTAGAATATAATGCAACCGTTCACATAAAGAAGTAAGATAGTGAAGCCATCGGTATGAAGCAAGAAATCTTTGAAGTTGTTCATATTGGAGACATGCCAGTTTCTATCGAAGAAATCAAAGAAGTAGATTTTGAACAAGCCATGTCTGAAACTATATATGTTGGTGGTGACTTTTATGGAGAAAGCTTTGAGGGAGATGTATTAGAAGTTGAAGTCTCTAATCAATCGTCAGCCATATTGAAGTCAATCGTTCGCTTAGGTCAAACATTGGAAGCAAATGAAGAATATAAAGATCAAACAGATGAAGAAGTTGATCTTGAAGGCCAAATTCAGGTAGAGAGACTGACAATATAATTTTCGAAAGGTCTAAAACTAATAAATTGATTATTGAAGAGATATAAAGAGAATCCAGTGATGGATCCTATAATGGTGAGAGACTTTACATGATGTTGTTGATCAAATAGTCATCAACTCCAATAAGGAGACCGATACAAATGAAATCTTCTTCTGTTATGAAGTTACATTACAGGAGGAGCAGGTTCCAAAATCTTGAACCCTGGAGTTTCAAACTTGTCCACCATAGATGTTTATCCAAATAGTACAACTATTGAAAAGCTAAGAGAAAGGGGGAGTCCAAGAACTAGACAAGGAGATAATTCACATGGATCGATTGACAATGAAGACTCTTCATGATTTGAAGCAAGCGGATTCCAGAAGAATCTATAAGAATTTCACCAAGATGTGGCTCAAAGCTTCATTTGAGTTCTTCCACGACAAGTGCGGGGAAGTTTCCAAAAATCACTTTAAGAAGGAGTGTGAAAAATAAAGATTTTTTGGAAATACAAATATCTTAGATATTTAATAGAACTTTGTAGAATGTTGTAGAGTAATATCTTTGATACTTGTAATTAGGAAAAATCTAGACAATCAATAGCATTAGATATTTTAGAAAGATATTTGTGGTAAATTATAGGAAGCCTAAATTTTTGTTAGATAGTAGATAAAGTTACCTAGATATTTCTTGTAGATATTTATACAATGATATCTAGAACCATCCCTACACAACTATAAATAGGGGTGACATTAGACATTTCTAATCATCCCAAAAACAAAAATCACAGAGTCTTCTTTCTTAACAAACTTCTTATTTCCAAAATATCCCTCCTTTTTAGCGTTCTCTTAGATGAATTTTCCGATCTTAATTAACGATGTTGGGCTATTAGAAGGTCTCTCGATGATACTTTTCTTTTGCTATATTTCTCTACAGGGGAACTATGTTTTTTCTCCTTGCTCTAGCTCACATGAACTTTCTTTTCCACTTACTATAACTATTGAACCTTCTAGACAACAAAACATTAGCAAATAAGTCAGTAAAATTATTATCTTTGGGTTAGGGACTTTCATATTGGAAATTTCAAGTTCGAAACCTCTTCCAAGGAGAAGTAATAATACTGAATCTCTTGAAATATATTTTCTAATATAAATCACAAGTAAAATTTAAAAGACAAGACATAAAAATATACCAATACACTTCCAAACATAGAATAGTAACAATATCATAATGAAAGGCAATAACTAAAATGGGATGAAAGTGGTTTAACTCCCACTTTAATTCTAAATTTGGTTTTGGTTTGTTTTTGGTTTAATCCATACAGTACATAACCCAAAATGTATGTATTGTTTTATGCGGGATAGAAGGTAATAACTAGTACATGTATATCTAATAAATGAATAGTTAACACACATAAAATAATATATAGAATCACTCATAACTAATCCCAAATCAGAAGATCCATACCATCAGAATTTCAAAAACTACAATAAATACTGCTTTAATCTGATAAATTTATCACAATATATTTGTTTTCTTTAAATATCAATGATCAGAAGATCCATATGATCTCATATTCGACAAAAGCGAACCTCTTCTCTACCTAATCAATCTACCATGAATCCAAATTAAAGAAACTTCACTTTCCCTCCCAATTCCCTTAATACCAGTGAATAGATTGGTCACGTGAGCAACCCCCATCTTCTTGACACCACTAGTACCCACCATGAATGTATCATCTTGGGTGGAAATGGGTCTGCAAGGCCACTCTCTAACACTGCATGTCTTGATCGGAGAATCAAGAAATGATGCTAGTGCTACAAAATCCTTTTGTCAAACTTCAAATTATATCGGAGAGCCATGGAGACTTATAATAGCCATCTATGGATGTCGACAACCTTTTAGCCGCCAATAAACTACTAACTCCTTGGGTTACCATTCTTTCACATTCCAACATAGATGACACTAATGCACACTTTTTCTTGCACCAAACTCATCCAATGGCAGTGACAAAAAACCCCTCTACAAGGGTACCCAAACATCCAAGACATAGACCCTTTATACCATCACAGGAAAATCTATGGACTAGCACAGGAAATTGGGGTGACACGCTAGATCAATGGAGAGAATAAGAGCTTAGATGCACAATAATGTAGCGTCCTCATGTTAGGTACACCCCCTGTAAAAATAGTTTCATTACGATCAGTAAGTACAAAAATGCACGAAATAGAAGAAACTTTATAAACTATTGCAAGAAAAAAAAAACGATTTAACTATGTGAAAGGAGATAAAAGTTCTGATCTTCAAAGAGAAATACAATAAGAAATTCATTCTTATTTTTCCTTCAAATCTAATTAATATCTCAATAGATATTGGGCGACCGTATAACTTTTAGATAGGAAACTACGTTTTGGTAATGAATCCTACATTAAGGAACTCAACAGTGATCCTGTAGAACTTAATGATCCTGCATTTTTGTTTTCAGAAAGGCTATGCCAATCCAACAATGATCTAAAATTTCTTTTAAAGTCGGGACACTCCCTCCCCTACAATTCCATATTATTATATATTTATGGATTTGTTTAGGTGGTGGTGTTATCCTTGGAATGTTCATGTTGGATTGGGTCACTTCATTCGGGTTCCTTATTGTTGGATTCATTACCCAACACATACTTTTCTTTTTGAGTGTTATATGATCGCCTAATATCTATTGAGTTTTTTAATAGATTCCGGGGACAAATAAGGATGAATTCTTTTTCGTGTTTCTCTTTGTACATCATTACTTTTATCTTTTTTAACACAATTATTTTGGCGCTTATTCTTGCATTAGTTCTAAAGCTTATTCTATTTTCTATGTGTTCCTATTTACTCATCGTAGTGGAACAACTTTTACAAGAGGTGTACCTGAGATGTGGAGGCTACATTGTTTGCATCTTAGTTTCTGTCCTCTCCATTGATCTTGCCTGTAACCTCAGTTCCCTATGCTACTCCTTATATTTGCCAGTGATAATACAAAGGATCTACATTTTGGATGTTTGGGTTGCCTGGGGGCTGATGCTACCATTGGACACGTTTGGTGCATGGAAGTGTATGTTGATGTCTCTCATGTTGGAATGTGAAGGAATGATAACTCTAGGAGTTGATAGTTCATTTATGGTTGAAGGGTTGTTGACATACATAGATGGCTATTATGGGTCTCCATGGCTCTCCGACATAATTTGAAGTTTGATGAAAGGATTTTGTGTCACTAGCATCATTTCTTGATTCTCTGTCAAGACATGAAGTGTTAGAGAATGGCCTTGCAGACCCATTTCGATCCAAGACGATCTGTTCATGTTGGGTACTAGTGGTGTCAAGCAGATGGGGGTTGCTCACACAACTAATCTGTCCAGTGGTACTAAGGGAATTGGGAGGGAAAGTGAAGTTTCTTTGGTTTGGATTCATGGTAGATTGAGTAGGTAGAGAAGAGGTTGTTCGCTTTTGTCGGATATGAGATCATATGGATCATTGATAATTAAAGAAAACAAATCTATAGTGATAGAATTTATCGGATTAAAAGTAGTATATATTGTAGTTTTTTAAATTCTAATGATATGGATATTCTGATTTTTAGGAATGTAGTGATTGGTTATGAGTGAATCTATATATTATTTTATATACGTGTTAACTATTTATGTATTATAGATTTTAGCTTGTTGACATCCATAGATGGCTATTATATGTCCGCTTAAAGAGATGATGCAAAAAACATTATGACAAAGAAACATTTTCTTTAAATTACTTTTCTTGTTCATTCATAACTTCGGGAAAAACCCAGATGGGTAAATCTCGGATAACAAAACATTGTCCATAGTCAGTTGGTTGTGCTCGAACTTCAATCAATGGTTGGGAGTGGCATAAATGGTCATTGAGGCCAAGGTCCTGCCGAAAGTGCTCGTGTTAGGGGAACTAAGGTTGTTCATGTCCAATCTCTAAGAGGTTCAGTTAGTATACTTTGATTATATGGGATGATCCTGGGGTGAGACTGATTTAGCAATGAATGTGGCATCATATTGTTTAGATTGTCCAAAAATGCTTCCGTACTCATGTCAAATCCTTCAAAAGGACTTTACTATATTTATTGATGTTTTTGAAGAGTTTGAGCTTACATTAGTCATGTGTATGCTCAAATGCTAGTTTTTTGAAGTTTAGAATTTTTTTTCTTATCACTTGGCAGTCACATTGATAAGTCTGGTTATTATGCCAAATTAATTCTTAGAGCCAAAGTTTTGTTTATAGTCTGTACTTACATTATGACAAACATTGATTGCTCTAGTTATCCCATAAAAAGTTTTATTCCATGAAAAAAAATTGAAATTTAATACTTATACATTGATTGCTCTAGTTATATTCGTGAATGAAATCATGCATGCTATCGACATTATGTAATTGCTCTTGTGAAATTGGTCAAGCATTATGCTATGGGTCAATTTGTGTCATTTATGATTCAGTCTTGATAATCTTTCCGTGGATACAAACTGCTATGATCTGCTGTCTAATATGTTATTTTGGCCGGAAAACCGATTTAACCTCTAAGGGGTTCAGTTGGTATACTCTGATTATATGGGATGACCCTGGGGTGAGACTGCTTTAGCAGTGAATATGGCATCATATTGCTTGGATTGTCCAAAAATGCTTCCGTACTCATGTCAAATCCTTCAAAACGACTTTGCTACACGTGTTCATATTTTTGAAGAGTTGGAGCTTACATAAGTCATGCGTATGCTCAAAATGCTAGTTTTTTGAAGTTTAGAATTTTTTTTCTTATCAGTTGGAAATCACATTGATAAGTCTAGTTGTTATGCCAAATTAATGCTTAGAGTTAAATTTTCATAAAGTCTGTACTTATTTTCTTTTTCATTCATACCTTCGGGGAAGAATCAGATGGGTAAATCTCGGATAGCAAAACATTATCCACCATTAGTTGGCTGTGCTTGAACTTCAGTCAATGGTTGGGACTAGCGTAAATGATCATAAAGGCCAAGGTCCAGCCGAAAGTGCTCGTGTTAGGGGAACTAAGGTTGTTTATGTCCAATCTGTTATTGCAAATTCAAATGTTTCTCAAATGCTTAATGTTAAGGGATCTTCTACAATAACACATAGGCTTAAGTTGCGCAACCTTGGCAACAAAACGAGGTTGCACAGCTTAACCCTGTGTGTTCTTGCAGAAGTTCCATTGACATTACATATTTGAGAACAGCATCTGGACTAACAGCTTGGTATGAACAACCTTAGTTCCCCTAACATGAGCCCTTTTGATAGGACTCACCCTCAATGATCATTTACGCCACTCCCAATCATTGATTGAAGATTGAGCGCAACCAACTAATTGTGGACAATGCTTTGTGTTCGGGGATTTACCCATCTGGTTCTTCCCTTGAAGGTATGAAAGAACAAGAAAACAAATTTAAAAGAAAGTGTTTCTTTTGTCATAAGGTAAGTATAATAAATTTTGTTCCATGACAAAAAAATGGAAATTTAACTCTTAACCATTGATTGCTCTAGTTATATTCGTGAATGCAATCATGCATGCTTTCAACATTATGTAATTGCTCTAGTGATATTCATCAAGCTTTACATCTATGGGTAAATATGTTGTGTCATTTATGATTCAGTCTGTTTAATCTTTCAGAAGATACAAACAGCTATGATCTGCTGTCTAATATGTTGTTTTGGCCCGAAAACCGATGAAACCTCTAAGAGGTTCAATTGGTATACTCTGATTATATGGGATGACCCTAGGGTGAGACTGATTTAAAATGAATGTGGCATCATATTGTTTGGATTGTCCAAAAATGCTTCCATACTCATGTCAAATCCTTCAAAAAGACTTTACTACTCGTGTTGATATTTTTGAAGAGTTCGAGCTTGCATAAGTCATGTATATGCGCAAAATGCTAGTCTTTTGAAGTTTAGAATTTTTTTTCCTATAACTTGGCAGTCACATTGATAAGTCTAGTTAATATGTCAAATTAATGCTTAGACTTAAATTTTTATTTTTAGTATGGTACTTACATTATGGCAAAGAAACATTTTCATTTAAATTACTTTTCTTGTTCATTCATACCTTCGGGGAAGAAACCGATGAGTAAATCTCAGATAGCAAAACTTTTTCCATAGTTGGCGGTGCTCGAACATCAATCAATGGTTGGGAGTAGCATAAATGGTCATTGAGGCCAAGGTCCGGCCGAAAGTGCTCGTGTTAGGGAAACTAAGGTTGTTCATGTCCAATTTGTTAGAGCAAATTCAAATGGTTCTCAAATGCTTAATGTTAAGGGATCTTCTACAATAACACATAGGGTTAATTCGTGCAACCTTGGCAACAACAACGAGGTTGCACAGCTTAACCCTGTGTGTTCTTGCAGAAGTTCTATTGACATTACATATTTGAGAACCAACATCTGTACTAACAGCTTGGGTATGAACAACCTTAGTTCCCCTAACACGAGCCCTTTTGGCAGGACCCACCCTCAATGACCATTTATGTCACTCCCAACCATTGATTGAAGATCGAGTGCAACCAACTGATGGTGGACAATTTCGGGGATTTACCCATCTGGTTCTTCACTGGATGGTATGAATGAATAAGAAAAGAAATTCAAAGGAAAGTGTTTCTTTTTTCATAACGTAAGTATAAAAAGTATTATTCCATGACAAGAAGCTGAAATTTAACTCTTAACCATTGATTGCTGTAGTTGTATTCGTGGATGCAATCATGCATACTTTCCACATTATGTAATTGCTCTTGTGATATTTGTCAAGCTTTACGTCTATGGGTCAATATGTTGTGCAATTTATGATTCAGTCTTGATAATCTTTCCGTAGATATAAACTGCTAGGATCTGCAGTCTAATATGTTATTTTTACCCAAAAACCAATTTAACCTCTAAGAGGTTGTGTTGGTATACTCTGATTATATGGGATGACCTGGGGGTGAGACTGATTTAGCAATGAATGTGGCATCATATTGTTTAGAATGTCAAAATATGCTTCAGTACTCATGTCAAATCCTTCAAGAAGACTTTGCTACACGTGTTGATATTCTTGAAGAGTTTGAGCTTACATAAGTCATGCGTATGTTCAAACTGCTAGTTTTTTGAAGTTTAGAATTTTTTTCCTTATAAGTTGGCAGCCACATTGATAAGTCTAATTATTATGCCAAATTAATGCTTAGAGTCAAATTTTCATTTTTAGTTTGTACTTATTTTCTTGTTCATTCATATCTTCGGGGAAGAACCAGATGGGTAAATCTCGGAGAGCAAAACATTGTCAACAGTCAGTTGGTTGTGCTCGAACTTCAATCAATGGTTGGGAGTAGCGTAAATGGTCATTAAGGCCAAGGTCTGGCCGAAAGTGCTCGTGTTAGGGGATCTATGGTTGTTCATGTCCAATCTGTTAGTGCAATTTCAAATGGTTCTCAAATGCTTAATGTTAAGGGATCTTCTATAATAACACATAGGATTAAGTTGCACAACCTTGGCAACAACAACGAGGTTGCACAGCTTAACCCTGCAGGTTCTTACAGAAGTTCAATTGACATTACATATTTGAGAACCAGCATCTGTACTAACAGCTTTGGTATGAACAGCCTTAGTTCCCCTAACACGAGCCCTTTCGGCAGGACTCACCCTCAATGACCATTTACGCCACTCCCAACCATTGATTGATCATCGCTTGCAACCAACTGGTTGTGGACAATGCTTTGTGTTAGGGGATTTATCCATCTGGTTCTTCCCTTGAAGGTATGAATCAACAAGAAAAGAAATTTAAAGGAAAGTGTTTCTGTTTCTTTTGTCATAACGTAAGTATAAAAAGTTTTATTCCATGACAAAAAATGGAAATTGAACTCTTAACCGTTACTTGCTCTAGTTATATTCGTGAATGCAATCATGCATGCTTTCGACATTATGTAATTGCTCCAGTGATATTCGTCAAGCTTTAAGTCTATGGGTCAATGTGTTGTGTCATTTATGATTCAGTCTTTGTCAATCTTTCCGTAGATACAAACTGCTATGATCTGCTGTCTAATATGTTGTTTTGGCTCGAAAACCGATTTAACCTCTAAGAGGTTGAGTTGGTATACTCTGATTATATTTGATGACTCGGGGGTGAGACTGATCTAGCAATGAATGTGGCATCATATTGTTTGGATTGTCCAAAAGTGCTTCTGATTCATGTCAAATCCTTCAAGAAGAGTTTGCTACACGTGTTGATATTTTTGAAGAGTTCGACCTTATAAAAGTCATGCATATGCTCAAAATGCTAGTTTTTTTAAGTTCAGAATTTGTTTTCTTATCACTTGGCAGTCACATTGATAAGTCTAGTTATTTTGCCAAATTAATGCTTAGAGTTAAATTTTCATTTTAGTCTGTACTTATTTCCTTGTTCATTCATAAACCATATGGGTAAATCTCGGATAGCAAAACATTGTCCACAGTCAGTTGGTTGTGCTCGAACTTCAATCAATGGTTGGGGGTAGCGTAAATGGTCATTGAGGCCAAGGTCCGGCCGAAAGTGCTCGTGTTAAGGGAACTAATGTTGTTCATGTCCAATCTGTTAGTGCAAATTCAAATGGTTCTAAAATGCTTAATGTTAAGGGATCTTCTACAATAACACATAGGGTTAAGTTGCGCAACCTTGGTAACAACAACGAGGTTACTCAGCTTAACCCTGTCTGTTCTTGCAGAAGTTCCATTGACATCACATATTTGAGAACCAGCATCTGTACTAACAACTTTGGTATGAACAGCCTAGTTCCCCTAACACGAGCCCTTTCGGCAAGACTGTCACGATCCAAAAATTGGCGTGATGGCACTTACTCAATCCCACCAGAACAAGTCAGTCCTAAATCAAAAGGATAATAAACATATCATGCTAAAGTAATTATCTAGAGTAGATAACTAAAGCTGAGAATTTTCATAAACTTAAATATCACCCAAGGATTTGGTTGTCATGCGTACAAGTCACTAACAATACAGAAAATCAAAGAAATACAAGTCAAAATTGTCCTTCTTCTCGAATAGAACAAGTACAGAAGAAATAGGAACAAGAGAGTCAGTCAAATGACAACAACTACCTCTCTAAGTCTCCTGAGAAGCCTCGGAGGATCAAGGAAAATACTATTCACTGTCTGGGCTCACAACCTACACAAGTGTAGAAGCAAGGGTTGAGTACCAAATACCACGTAGTACCCAGCAAGTCAACTAACAAAACGAAGGAAGTCTAATAGAATACATAAACTCCTTTCATCCCAATCGATCTCCACGACTACAACCTCCACAACAAGGTATTCCAACCCAGCAATACATAATGCATAATAAAGATGGTATTTCACCATCTCACAATTCCAAAGCACAAGCTAAAAATGATAGCATAAGCAATCATAAGAATAACATCATGCTATGAAATAATATGCAAGGGTAAAATGCAATAGTTATGCAATAATCACCGGTAAAGATCTCGGCATTACAACATCACTAAAAAAAATCTCAATATCACATCATCGTCGGCAAAGACCTCGACATCATAATATCATCATAAAGTTTTCAACATCGAACTTTCACCGGCAAAGACCTCAGCATCATATCTCGATCGGTAAAGACCTCGGTCCTAATACTTTCCATCTCACTCATATCAATATCCAGAATCAAATATACATGTCATGGAATGAATGAACATGATATGAATTCCACATACAAATCCACTCATTATCTCCAACCACAACAATATATATATATATATATATATATATATATATATATATATCAAGAATATAGAATTCTCATCACTTAACCAAATTTATCAATTTAAGTACCATAATAACACGCCAACTCACATTTACATTTTTAATCATCTCATCTCTTATAATATTAAAATATTTCACGTATCACACGTAGGAGGAAGAAAAATTTGAGAATACTACGAGAATTACAAAGTTTTGAAAGTCCACTTGCGTTACTCAAATCACGGTCAATCTAATACTTTGGCCTTTCTTTTTTGAATGGAATCCGTAGCACCACGATCTAGTCAAGTAAATTATCACCATAATATTTCAAAACTCACAATATCCATATTACTATATGTCTAGCCTAGACCCAAGGACCAACCAATTTCGTTATTAATTTCCAAAGTTTCAAATCTAGGATTTAATCTTAAATCCTCCAAATAATATAATTCTAATTCTAATAACTTAAAGAATAATATTATATTCAGTATATATAAATTTAAGTAATTATCACTAATGCTACAACATTACATCTCATTATCCAACCATCTCTATTTATTAAATATTCCCACTACCAAGTCCTTATTTCCTTTATTTATTTTGACCCACAAATAAATATGCATAATGATTTCAACTTCCACCCTTAAGGAAGAACATTAATGATATAACATAATATACTTATGATTTAATTACTTAT